>ONZH01006927.1:0-36736 GCA_900303285.1 Rhinella marina | reverse complement strand
ATTTCTGTAAACTTCAGAATCAGAGAATGTATATTGGGTTAGTTTGCTGTTAACGCCTTGCTGTTTTGCAAGAAAAAAATTATTAACATGAATAATCTACCAAAAAGTGAAATTTTGAAATTTCACCTCCATTTTCCATTAATTCTTGTGGAACACCTCAGGGTTAACAAAGTTTGTAACGCAGTTTTATAATTTGAGGGGTGTAGTTCTAAATGGAGTCATTTATGGTGGTTTTCATTACGTAAAGCCCCTCAAATCACTTTATATCTGAATTGGTGCTTAAAAAATGGTTTTGGAAATTTTGGTTGAAAAATTTGAAAATGGTTCTAAACTTCTAAGCCTTCTAACGTCCCAAAAAAGTAAAATGACATTTATAAAATGATGCCAACATAAAGAAGACATATGGGGAATGTAAAATAATAACTATTTTTGGAGGTATTACTATATATTTTGAAAGTAGAGAAATTTAAATTTGGAAATTTGGAAATTTTTCCAAATTTTTGGTAAATTTGGTATTTTTTTTATAAATAAAAATGAAATATTTTGCCACAAATTTACTACTGTCGTGAAGCACAATATGTGATGAGAAAACAATCTCAGAATGGCTTGGATAAGTAAAAGTGTTCCAAAATTATTACCACATAAAGTGACACATGTCAGATTTGCAAAAAATGGCCTGGTCAGGAAGGTGAAAACAGGCCCGGGGTTGAAGGGGTTAATGCAGCCTTCATTATTGCTGTGCTAATACATAATAGTCTTATCTACACTGTGTGCAGAATTATTAGGCAAGTTGCATTTGAGAGGATTCTTTTTATTATTGAAAAACAACTATGTTCTCAATCAACCCAAAAGACTCATAAATATCAAAGCGTAATATTTTTGGAAGTTGGAGTGTTTTTTTTTAGATTTGGCTATCCTGCTATCTGTGAAGCGAATCCGAATATTAGGTGATTCGCTTCGCTTTTGTACGCATCGCTACGTAGTTTGTCCGCTAAATTATACGCTATTCTACGTATAATTTAGTTACTCTATACGCTGTTGCTCAGACTCCTCCCTGGTAGTTACTCTACACGCTGTTGCGTACAAATTCTATTCAGCGATGCAGACTCCACCCTGGTAGTTCCGCCCCCTTCTCCTGCGCGCGAGGAAGACGTGGCAAGTCAGCAGAGTAAGATGGCGGCGAGACAGCGAGGTCCTGACTGGGGAAGCAAGTTGTGGGCAGACGACCCTATGAGGAGAATTAACTGGAGGAGATCTATCTCTCACAGCTCAACAGGAAGTTGGATGAGGTGCCTGCTGAGGTGGTGACTCCACTGGCTGACACGGCAAAGGCGGCAGGAGTTCCCGCTCCGCCGCGCAAGGACTACTCCTTACGCCAGAATTTGATGGTCCCTGAGGCTGTCACCCAGAGCGCCCAGACCCTCTGTGAATATAAAAAGCTGGTGGAGGAGTGGGTGGTGCAAGTTTTGGAGCCCGTACGCCACAATCTACATGCAGGGGATTACGTGGAGTATACCCCCATGAAGAGCCTCTAAAGCCCCTTTGCCACTGGAGTGAAAGTCTTAAAGTGACCACCTACTTTCGCAGCGCCCCCGGAAGACTGGAGTGAGGAGTCCCAGGCCGCAGAGGAAGCTTGTGACCTTGAGACCTTGAGATCTGAAGAGAAATCCCAAGGTCAGGATCAGCCGGAACCCCTGATTCCTGATTTGCCACCACCGATACCACCGATCCTTCATGTGGGACAGATGACCACGAACACTTTCGTGTACCATCCAACTGTGGTACAGTACCACTACCAACTGCCATGCCCATGGCAGTTGCAGGCCGTGCAGTCCGCCGCTCGTGGAAGAGCGTTACCATTACCATTACAGCCGGAGATTCTGTCACCTGGTATGCCGGCAGGAGCATCTGGCCACTACAGAGTGATGGGCAGGGCCCAAGTTACCACTGCCTTTGCCAGTGTGACAGCCCAGTCACCAAGAAGACCATCCTTGAGAGGTCAGCGGGGGTCCGCTGCCGCAGCCAGGGCCGCTTTCATGATGAGGCAGGAGTGCCCTCTCATGTCCTTTAGCTCCAGCAGCAGTGAGGAGGACCTGCTGGCCTTTAAGTAATTCCTGCAGTTTTTATGAGAACCACAACATGGACTTATCCTGAAGGGTGGGCACTAGTTGGCCCTTGTTTTTAGTTTTGTTGCCCCGCGTTTGTCCTCACCCAGATGGCCATGGATTGTTAGGACTCCCCCCATCAAAAAAAAGTTTTTTTATCCAAGTTGCGCATACGTTCGCCTCATCCCTTTTTTCCCCCTTTTCAGGTTATTTGGGGAGCCCCTTGAAAAAGGGTTTTTTAAAGGGAACCTTTGCTGCTATTTTTTTACCCATTTGGATTACAATTTTGCCTATGTGGATTACAAATTTCGACAGAAGAAAAGAGACTTAAACGTGTCCGTGAGCATACTAGGTAGGTGATATTTAAAATGTTTATATTATACCTATAATAATGTATTTGCACTTCACCATATATATGTCTCGAATATTCGCTCTGCCTCTGAGGAGTGCACGCCGCGGCCTCTCCTCGTACGTGCCTGCGTATTACGTAATTGCTTAGACAATAGTACGCTGAGATTCGTAAGCTATTTGTACGCTCATGCGTACGTCTTCTAAGAAGTTGCGTACATTTTGTAAATGAACGTTCGTTATTAGTGAGCGAATGTTCGCTAATAGTACATAATAACGTATATTTTGTATGCAAATACAACAAATATATTCGTCGAATATATGAATTTTAGGAAAAGTTCAGCGAATGTTCGTCGAATAATTTTTTCAATGATTCGCTCATCTCTAACCAATATAACACAAAATTTAGAAATAAACATTTCTGACATTCAAAAACAAATCAGTGACCAATATAGCCACCTTTCTTTACGATGACACTCAAAAGCCTTCCATCCATAGATTCTGTCAGTTGCTTGATCTGTTTACGATCAAGATTGCATGCAGCAGCCACCACAGCCTCCCAGACACTGTTCCGAGAGGTGTACTGTAGAGATGAGCTAACGTGCTCGAAACGAGCACTGTACCGCTCGGCTCCCCTGTGCTCGCATGGGCGCAGGCAGCCGCTTCCGTCCTCCTGAGTGTACTGTTTACCCTTCCTGTAGATCTCACGTTTTATGAGGGACCACAGGTTCTCTATGGGGTTCAGATCAGGTGAACAAGGGGGCCATGTCATTATTTTTTCTTCTTTTAGACCTTTACTGGCCAGCCACGCTGTGGAGTATTTGGATGCATGTGATGGAGCATTGTCCTGCATGAAAATCATGTTTTTCTTGAACGATACAGACTTCTTCCTGTACCACTGCTTGAAGAAGGTGTCTTCCAGAAACTGGCAATAGGTCTGGGAGTTGAGCTTCACTCCATCCTCAACCCGAAAAAGGTCCCACAAGTTCATCTTTGATGATAGCAGCCCATACCAGTACCCCACCTCCACCTTGCTGGCGTCTGAGTCGGAGTAGAGCTCTCTGCCCTTTATTGATCTAGCCTCGGGCCCATCCATCTGGCCCATCAAGAGTCACTTTCATTTCATCAGTCCATAAAACCTTAGAAAAATCAGTCTTAAGATATTTCTTGGCCCAGTCTTGACGTTTTATCTTATGTTTCTTGTTCAAAGGTGGTCGTTTTTCAGCCTTTCTCACCTTGGCCATGTCCCTGAGTATCGCACACCTTGTGCTTTTTGATACTCCAGTAACGTTGCAGCTCTGAAATATGGCAAAACTGGTGGCAAATGGCATCTTGGCAGCTTCACGCTTGATTTTCCTCAATTCATGGGCAGTTATTTTGCGCCTTTTTTTTCAACACACTTCTTGCGACCCTGTTGGCTATTTGCCATGAAACGCTTGATTGTTTGGTGAACACGCTTCAAAAGTTTGGCAATTTCAAGACTGCTGCATCCCTCTGCAAGATATCTCACAATTTTTGACTTTTCAGAGTCCGTCAAATCTCTCTTCTGACCCATTTTGCCAAAGGAAAGGAAGTTGTCTAATAATTAAGCACACCTTATATAGGGTGTTGATGTCATTAGACCACACCCCTCCTCATTACGGAGATGCACATCACCTGATTTACTTAATTGGTAGTTGGCTTTCAAGCCTATACAGCATGGAGTAGGACAACATGTATAAAAAGGATGATGTGATCAAAATACTCATTTGCCTAATAATTATGCACCCAGTGTAAGTGGAATATAAACCTTCATTGAACATAAGATGCATACTTCTATTTCATCACAATTCATACAATTGTATAATAAAAAACAACACAGCGTACTGTTCACAGTATTCGTGCAAGGGCATCGCTACTGTCTTGAGGAACGCAAGCTCCAAAGCTTATGGTTCTTTTGGTCTGTGGTCTGCTCTGAGCACCCTACAAATGTGAATGTTTATTGGCAGTCTCCATTCTAGTTCTTCCCAAAAGTGTTCAATGATGTCGAGGTCAGGGCTCTGTGCAGCCAGTCATGTGATTCCACACCAAAATCACCCAAACATGGCTTTATGAACTCTAATTTGTTCACTGGGGCACAGTCATACTGGAACAGAAAAGGGCCACAAAGTTAGAATCACACAACTGTCTAAAATGTATTGGTATGCTGAAGCTTTATAATTTTCCTACTCTGGAAATGAGAGGTCCAGGCAAACTATGCATCAAATGCAGCACAGCAATCACTTGGTTACAATCAGGGCCAGACTGGACGTCTGGCACTTCTGGCAAATGCCAGAAGGGCCGCTGCCCTCCGTGGGCCGGTCCCGTCCCCCCTTGCAGGGCCGCACCGCGAATTAGCCAGGTGCGGCGCGGCCCTGCGCACAGATGGGGGCGGCGGCGGGGCAGAGGTACATGAGCGCTTCTATTGTGGAAGCGCTCATCTCCATAGTCATCTGTATCGCCGTCCTCAATACATGCCTGTATTGTACTGCAGGGCAGGGGAGGGAGAGGCGTCTCCCCTGCCCGTTCCTCTGATAGGCTATCAGAGGCCGGCTCAGGCGGCGCGATGACGTCATCGTGCCGCCTGAGCCGTACAGCGCGGGACACAGGCCGGAAGAGGCCTGCATCGCATCGCTGCCAGCACCATGGAGGTAAGTATAAGTGTTAATTTTTTTTTATTGTAGCACGGACCGGAGCTCTATTGGGGGCACTGGGGGCATTTTTACTGGCACTGGGGGCATTTTTACTGGCACAATGGGGCACTGGGGCATTTTTACTGGCACTGGGGGCATTTTTACTGGAAATGGGGGCATTTTTACTGGCACTGGGGGCATTTTTACTGGCGCATGGGGCACTGGGGGCATTTTTTACTCACACTGGGGGCATTTTACTGGCACTGGGGGCATTTTTACTGGCACATGGGAGCACTGGGGGCATTTTTACTGGCACTGGGGCATTTTTACTGGCACATGGGGCACTGGGGCATTTTTACTGGCAACTGGGGGCATTTTTACTGGCAATGGGGGCCATTTGTACTGGCACATAGGGCATTTTTTACTGGCACATGGGGCACTGGGGGCATTTTTACTCGCACTGGGGGCATTTTACTGGCACTGGGGGCATTTTTACTGGCACATGGGGGCACTGGGGGGCATTTTTTACTGGCACATGGGGCATTTTTACTGGCACTGGGGGCATTATTACAGTCACTGGGGGCCATTTTTTCCTGGCACATGGGGGCACTGGGGCATTTGTTACTGGCACATAGGGCACTGGGGGCATTTCTTACTGGCACATGGGGCACTGGGGGGCATTTCTTACTGGCACTTGGGGCATTTCTTACTGGCACTTGGGGGCATTTATTTATGGCATGGGGGCATTTTTACTGGCACTGGGGGCATTTTTTACTGGGCACATGGGGGGCATTTTTACTGGCACTGGGGCATTATTACAGGCACTGGGGCCATTTTACTGGCACATGGGGGCACTGGGGGCATTTTCTACTGGCACATAGGGCATTTGTGGGGCATTTCTTACTGGCACTTGGGGGCATTTATTTATGGCATGGGGGCACTGGGGGCATTTTTACTGGCACTGGGGGCATTTTTCTGGCACATGGGAGCACTGGGGCATTTCTTACTGGCACATGGGGGCACTGGGGGCATTTCTTACTGGCACATGATTTTGGGGGAAACTTCTAGTGCATTATTGGGGCATTTCTTACTGGCACATAATTTGTGGGGCATCTATGGGTGGTGAGCACTTCTTACTGGCACATTATTGGGGTGAAATTTTGGGGGCACTTCTTACTGGCACATTGGAAGCATTATTACTTCTGGGGCACAGTGGGGACATTAGTACTGTTGGGATCACTATTACTAACAAGTGCACTCTGGCAGAGAATTATTAGTTGGGACTTTGGGGTGCACTATTACTGTGGGGGTCACTATTACTGTGGGGGTCACTATTACTGTGGGGAGCACTATTACTGTGGGGGTCACTATTACTGTGGGGAGCACTATTACTGTGGGGGGCACTATTACTGTGGGGGGCACTATTACTGTGGGGGGGCCCTGGCACAGTATCAGCGCAGTTATTTCTGGGGGACGTTATGTTTACACTATTACTGTCGGGGACACTATTTGCTGGGCGCAGTTATTTTAGGACACTGTGCCAATAATTATTGAAGGGCACTATCTGGGTGGTACTAGTGGCACAGTACTGGGGGTGGTAGGATGATTTGTCCAGAAGACGGGAGGATGATGGAAAAGTAGTAAACTAAGATTTTTTTCTGTCAAACTGCAGAGATGAGAAATGGCTGAAAACTGGTGTCTGGTCTGAAAGGAGAAGATGAGGAAAGAAAAGATCTACATCAGAGGAGACGTCACTAGATGTACGAGGTATGGGGCGCTGTATTATACTGGATGTAAGAGGTATGGGGCTGTATTAGGTTACATTCACACGAACATTGTGTTTTGCAGTCTGTAAATTGGGGATCCGCAAAAAAAGGATGATGTTCCGTATGGTATCCGTTTTTTTTGCAGATCCACTGTAACAATGCCTATCCTTGTCCGCAAATGGACAAAAATAGGAATGGACATACAGATGCGGACAGCACACAGTGCTCATTGAAGTGAATGGGTCCGCATCTGAGCCGCAAAATATGCAGATCGGAGGCTGCAAAAACAACTGTGGTGTGAATGTAGCCTTACCCTGTATGTTCTGTAGTGATATACATAATGTTAGGAGGGAAAAGGTTAGGGTAAGAATTTGGCATGGGGGGGATCAATTTTTGACTTGGCCGGCAGAAAAGCTAGATGCACCAGCGCTGAGGGGGGGGGGGGCCCAAGCTGAACTCTTGCACCAGGGCCCATGAGCCTTTAGCTACGCCCCTGATCTTACCCCTGAAGCTGCAGCTGCACGCCGCACTTTAATCCTATTGCCGCCTGTACCCCTCCCTGCTGAGTGGCGCATCTTTACCTCCTCACGGTGGCCACAGCAGCCAATGGAGAAGCAGCTTCTCACTGCTAGAGGCTCCTTCCTGGCTGTGCAGGTCCCGCCCTGCCGCCGTGCTCACAGCTCCAGTCAGTGAGTCAACGCAGCGGCGGGTCAGGCTCTCACAGCAGGAAGAGGAGCAGCTAGTGAGATGGACAGACATTAGAGAGACCTGAAAAACCAGCAGGGAGGCTGGGAAGGTTGGTTCACTGGCTGTAGTGTAAAAAATAAAGTTATTAAACGCCCCCCCCGGTGAACTACAACTCCCAGCATGCACTGACAATCATAAACTTTCAGGACCTGCTGGGAGTTGTAGTCCTCCAGAAACATATAATAAACATACATTGAACATCTAAGGGCACTATTAAGGCCCTTTTAGACGGGCCGATGTGTCTCCCTGCCCGAGCGCCGATCAGCAACATCGGCGCTCATGCAGGGAGCCTTTACACGGCCCGATGAATCGAGCGCCGGGCCGCACGAGTGACCGCTGTATCACTCGTGAGGCCGGGAAGCTCCATACTGTCAAAGGTTATTTGCGCCACAATCTGCTACTTTTCCCAGCTCATGCCAGGTCTAAAAAAGGGTGTGTGATGTGGGCGTGGAATGGGGTGGACCATCAGGTCCGTTTCTAATTTCTAATTTATGGTTTATAATTTTCAATGCCTGCCTTTTCTATGCATACAAGGAAGCTAGCGTAGATTTAGACCCGCGATGGATGCGGCAAAGTTATGTAGAAGCCGGCGCCTTTACATAACTTCGGCATGTCCACCACCAGCACAGCGTCTAAAACATTTGTCTTAATAATTGACCTCCTTAATTTTTTGTGGGTGAAGTTTTTAAAACCAACATATATGTGTCTTACAATATGCAGGGCTGCGAACAAAAATATCTGTGAGTGATTATGTGAAATATTAGGCATAAAGCTGCATTGTTTAAGCTCCACACATTTTAACCTTTTTCCGACCACCCACTGTAAATTTACATCAGTGGATGGGCATTTAAAAATGGGGCCCGCTGGCACATGCAGGAGGTGTCATAGCTGCTGGTCGCAAGGATCACTATGTGGCAGCTGGGCAGTGGGCGCAGCAGTGGAGAACAGAATTTAAGTCCCCCGTGGCCAATGAAAGTGTGGCTATCTTTCCAGCACTGCTCTAGGCAGGCCGGTGGCAATATAACCAGCTCTCTTACCAGGTCTTTGTATTAGAGCAGTGAGGGCTATGCTGGTGGTGCAGGCAGTGACCATGACCCAGTAGGTGTGTGTGAAGATCAGGCGGCAGCAGAGTGGATATGATAGGGTTGTAAATGGTTGGGACAGTCTGTGGCGCCTGATAAATGCTAAGTGTGGCAGGGCGCACTTCTTGATCCTCCATCAAGGCCAGTCAGTGGCTGCTCCCACGCTGATTAAAAAACGTGCCTTGTTGGTTGCAAACTGACAATGTAGAGGCACACTGGCACAGTGCCACCATATTGCCAGTTTGCAACCAAGGCAAGCTCTTTCTCAGGTCAGAGCTCTCTCCAGTCCAGTCCACTTCTCCAAAAAACACACTGTACACATAGTCACAACTGTATTACATTCTGGATCTGTGCAGCTCTTTTGTACAATCCTCTGTCTGCCAAATAAAAACATAGATATGTGTGGTGAAAGTGCCATTGTTTGTTGGTTGATCTGTCCGCCCTGTCTTGCAGGTCGCTGTCCGCCATATATTGTAGATGGAGACTGATTGATGATAACATGCTAGTATTTACTTGTCTTGTCTAAGGCCCCATTCACACCTGCGGCACGGGGCTCTGGCAGGCTGTTCACCCACCGGATCCGTGCTGCCGCAGGTGCACGTGTGGGGCCAGGACTATGCTCCGGCCCCATTCACTGTAATGGGGGAGGGCCGCAGATCCGGCCACAGCACGGCAACCCCTGCCGAGAGGTGGCCGGAACAAAAATATAACATGTTGGGGGGATTATAGGTCGCAAGCAAGATTGGGGGGGGGGCTTCCTGGTTATAGCCTGCTGTTATCTATTGTATAAAGTAAAGCAGGCAGTGCAGGCAGGGCAGGCTTTCCTCCCTCTGTATGATGTGCAGAGCCCCTCCACCCGGACTTACACACCTTAAATATTGTGCAGCTCCTCCTCCAGTCCTCTGGTGCCTTCAAGACTTCGGGGGAGGAAGTAAAGCTGTAACAGCTCCTGCCAGAGCCAGCCACATGGTGGGCAGTTTGTGAAACAGACTGGATGGTGAGTTCTGTCACAGGGAAGGAAAAAAAGAATAGTTTGAGTACAGTAACTTTATGTTGGGGCCCTGAGTAATAAGTACAGTGTTTCTATGTAGGATGATGGTATTCTCCTTTAAGGTCACAGCACTCATCCACTCTTTGGCTAGTGTGCAAAGGGAAAAAAATTGAAAAAATAGACAATACAATACGTCAAAATAGAACAAAATGACGACATAAGTACATAAATCATGGTTCATAATGTCTAAGTAAAACATATATACTGGGAAAGGGGGAAAGGTGTAGTAAACACATGATTGGATTTGAAATAGCTGCCATCAAAAACTTCCTAATCAATTCGCATGATTCATGACAGAAAATAAATACATCAAATATATTGCAATCACTTCGTTTATAATATAATTCATGTAGTTGTAAGTCTATTTTTGCAGATAAGAGGGCAAAATATGACACATGGTCATGTCTAGGGGAGCAAAAGAAGAAATACCAAACATGTGAAAGTAAACTCCATGCTGGTATAGTTAAAATGGTCACGTATTAAGCCCTAGTATAGAAAATATAGAGACTATACGCATGGTGGCTGAATAGTCGACAATAAGGTGGCGTTAAAGCGGGAGAGGCATACATAAAAGACTTACCCAGGTTGTGTTATGGCAGCAAAAGGGAGGTCGGCCATGTGGCCAAAAGACACGCCGCCGGCGTATAAATAGGACAGGGGGTGAAGATGTCATCCAAAGTGGACAGAGCAGACTAAAAACTATAGGAGTAGCGGAGGGGGGTGGGGTGGGGGTTGTTCGCTCGCTCCATAGTTAAATGCGGGGTTCACAGTCTGGCTATGCAGGCGAACGTGCTGTGGGCTAGGTCTAGGCGTTCCACAGCGCGGGGCGCATGCACACTAATACAAGAGGCTGCCGTCGCCATCTTACTATTGGGACAGTGGGTTTGTTAATGGGGCGCAGGTGCACTGCACATACTGGACAAACGCCATATTAGGAAAGGGCAAGTGGCCCATAATTATGAAGGTAAAGCTATATATAAACCATAATAACTGAAGCCAGACTTGTGGCTAAAGATGGGGGTTGGCTGAATTAATATGGTGATCTCCATTTTGGATTATGCTAGTCAAAACACAGTGGGGAAATTTTGGGTAATCTGTTCAAAGTGAGTTGCTTATAATTCATACTTCAAAGGATACAAAGTAGACATTAAAGGCATAGCACTAATGTTCATATATATTGGTAACGGATGCATGGTAAGTATGCAGATATGTAAAACTACAAATCTTGGAGGTAAGGACCTCTTAAATTTTAGAAACTTATAATGGAAGATACTTATAAAGGAGACCATGTATTGGATGGAGAGGGAGATTAGGCAGTTCAGACCATGGATCGTGTTACGCAAGTGTCACCACTGGCCACAAGACGTCTACGGGCCTGTGGATAAAAGGAATGAACACAAAGTTAAGGAATATACAAAAATATCCAGAATACATTGTAACGATAATCAGCTCTATTCATCCTTGTTCATGCCCACTGGCAGGGGCGTAGCTAAAGGCTCATGGGCCCTGGTGCAAGAGTTCAGCTTGGGCCCCTTCCCCCCCAAGTGCTGGTGCACCTAGCTTTTCTTCCAGGCAAGTCAAAAATTGAACCCCCCTCCCCCATGCCAAATTTTCACCCTAACCTTTTCCCTCCTAACATTACGTATATCACTACAGAACATACAGGGTAAGGCTACATTCACATGTTGTTTTTGCAGCCTCCAATCTGCATATTTTGCGGCTCAGATGCGGACCCATTCACTTCAATGAACACTGTGTGTTATCCACATCTGTATGTCCATTCCTATTTTTGTCCGTTTTGAGGACAAGGATAGGCATTGTTACAGTGGATCTGCAAAAAAAAAACGGATGCCGTACGGAACATCATCCTTTTTTTGTGGATCCTCAATTTGCAGACTGCAAAACACAATGTTCATGTGAATGTAGCCTAATAAAGCGCCCCATACCTCATCCAGTGACGTCTCCTCTGATGTAGATCTTCTCTTTCCTCATCTTCTCCTTTCAGACCAGACGCCATTTTTCATCCATTTCTCATCCATTTCTCATCTTTGCAGTTTGACAGAAAAAAATCTTAGTTTACTACTTTTCCATCATCCTCCCGTCTTCTGGACAAATCATTCTACCACCCCCAGTACTGTGTCACTAGTACCACACAGATAGTGCCCTTCAATAATTTTTGGCACACAGTGTCCTAAAATAACTGCGCCCAGCAAATAGTGTCCCGTAATAGTGTGAACACAACGTCCCCCAGAAATAACTGCGCTGATACTGTGCCAGGGTGCCCCCCACAGTAATAGTGCCCCCCACAGTAATAGTGCCCCCACAGTAATAGTGCCCCCCAAAGTCCCAACTAATAATTCTCTGCCAGAGTGTACTTGTTAGTAATAGTGCCCCCAACAGTACTAATGTCCCCACTGTGCCCCATAATAATGTTTCCAATGTGCCAGTAAGAAGTGTCCCCATAGTGCCAGTAAGAAGTGTCCCCATAGTGCCCTCCAATAATTTGCCAGTAAGAAGTGCCACCATAGTGCCCCCAACAGTACTAATGTCCCCACTGTGCCCCAGAAGTAATAATGCTTCCAATGTGCAAGTAAGAAGTGCCCTAATAATGTGCCAGTAATAAGTGCTCCCCACTCATAGATGCCCCCAAATTATGTGCCAGTAAGAAATGCTTCCAGTGCCCCCATGTGCCAGTAAAAATGCCCCCAGTGCTCCCGTGCCATTAAGAAATGTCCCCAAGTGCCAGTAACAAATGCCCCCAGTGCCAGTAAAAATGCCCCCAGTGCCCCCATGTGCCAGTAAGAAATGCCCCCAGTGCCAGTAAAAATGCCCCCAGTGCTCCCATGCCATTAAGAAATGCCCCCAAGTGCCAGTAACAAATGCCCCTAGTGCCAGTAAAAATGCCCCCAATGCTCCCATGCCATTAAGAAATGCCCCAAGTGCCATTGAGAATTGCCCCCAGTGCCATTAAGAAATGCCCCCAATGCAAGTAAGAAATGCTCCCAGTGCCCCCATGTGCCAGTAACAAATGCCCGCAGTGCCCCCATGTGCCAGTAACAAATGGCCCCAGTGCCTGTAATAATGCCCCAGTGCCCCCAAAAATGCCCCCAGTGCCCCTTTTGCCGGTAAAAATGACTCCAGTGCCCCCATGTGCCAGTAAAAATCCCCCCAGTGCCTGTAATAATGCCCCCAGTGCCAGTAAAAATGCCCCAGTGCCACCTTTTGCCGGTAAAAATGCCCCCATGCGCCAGTAAAAATGCCCCCAGTGCCCCCCATGTGCCAGTAAAAATGCCCCCATGTGCCAGTAAAAATGCCCCCATGTGCCCCCAATAGAGCTCCGGTCCAGGACTACAACAATAAAAAAAAATAAACATTTATACTTACCTCCATGGAGCTGGCAGCGATGTGATGCAGGCCTCTTCCGGCCTGTGTCCCGCGCTGTACGGCTCAGGCGGCGCGATGACGTAATCGCGCCACCTGAGCCGGCCTCTGATAAGGCTGCAGGCCTAGTGCCTGCAGCCTATCAGAGGAACAGGCAGGGGAGACGCCTCTCCCTCCCCTGCCCCGCAGTACAGGCATCTGTATCGCCGTCCTGAGGATACAGGCGATACAGATGACTATGGAGATGAGCGCTTCCACAATGGAAGAGCTCATCTCCCTCTGCCCCGCCGCCGCCCCCAACTGTGTGCAGGGCCGCGCCGCACCTGCCTAATTGGTGGTGCAGCCCTGCAAGTGGCAAGGGGGGCCCTCGGGAGAAGAATGTGGAGAAGTGTTTCACAAGAGGAGCTTCCATTTTCTTAGTTCTGATGTTAGAATTATGTTGACATATTCTGTCCTTTACTCTTTGGGTGGTTTCACCTACATATCCAAGGCCGCAAGGGCACTTGATCAGGTATACTACATAGCTAGACAAGCATGTGTAGTGGCCACTGATGTAAAAGATTTTGCCCGTAGTGGGGTGGGTAAATGTAGGGCCCCTAGAGATGTTACTACATTGGGCACATGTGAGACAGGGGTATGTCCCTTTATTGGGAGAGCCCATAATGGTGGTCTGAACACTTGTCTGATGTAATTAATGAATCCCTGATATTCCTGGCCCTCTTGTAAGACATCATAGGTTTCTGAGGGAAATTGTTTGGAAAATTGCTTCTCAAGACGTGCCAATGTTTATAGATAATGTTTTTGATATTATTACTCTGATGTGAGTATGTAATGACGCATGGGATGCGATTACTCTGCTTTGTATTTCTGTATGTCCTAGGTACCAGTAAACTTTCTCTGGGCTGCTCCTGGATTTTTTTCAAATGTTCCTGTAGAACATTTTTGGGAAAGCCCCTTTGGAGAAATTTATTGGACATGTCCATGAGTCTTGGGGTAACGACCTTTGTGTCAGAAACTATACGTTTCACTCTCATAAGTTGAGATAACGGTAGAGACCTAATTAGACCTGGTGGATGGTGGCTATTAAACCTAAGCAGACTATTTTTGTCCGTTGGTTTAGTATATATGTCTGTTGTCAATGTGTTGTCTCTTACCTTTAGATACACGTCTAGAAATGAAATTTCGGTTCGGCTGAAGTCAAGAAAGAGAGAGATGGATGGAACAGCCGTATTGATGGATTCATGAAATCTGATGAGGTTGTCCTCAGACCCCTGCCAAACACAAAAAACATCGTCTACGAAACGAACCCATATTAAAACATTTTCTTTGAAGAGGGTGTTTGGATATATGATTTTTTCTTCAAAGCAGTTCATGTAGAGAACCGCGAAGGTTGGTGCTACATTGCAACCCATCGCGGTCCCTGAGACCTGAAGGAAGAACTGGTCTTCAAAAAGAAAATAATTCCTCCTAAGGACAAATAATAGTAAATCCAGGATTAGACGCTTTTCGCCAATGGAAAATTCTTGGTACCTTTCCATGGCTTCCTTTACACAATCAATGCCCTCCTGAGTTGTAATATTAGTATATAAACTGGCTACGTCCATGGTGACTAAGTAGCAGTTATTCCAATCCGTCTTGATGTCACGGATTTTATTCAAAAAATCAGTGGTATCTTTGAGAAATGATCTACCATCCTGCGCATAAGGTCTAAGGAGGCAATCAAGCATTTTAGAGGCTGGCTGGAACAATGAATCACAGCCAGATACAATTGGTCTACCTGGGGGGCGTTCCAAGTTCTTATGGACCTTGGGTAGAATATAAATCACTGGGATACGTGGATATTTGGGGGTGAGGAAATCTGCCAACTTTTTATTGACAATGCCATCCTCAAGGGCGGCCTCCACAATCCCTGAGAGTTCTTTAGTGAATTCTCCTGTGGGGTCGTGGTCTATAGGTAAATAGGTATTACGGTCGCTTAATTGGCGCAGAATTTCATCCCTATAATCTTCTCTATCCATGACAACAATACCTGAGCCTTTGTCAGCTGGCTTTATGACAATGTCTTTGTTCTGCTTCAGGTTTTTTAAAGCTGTGGATTGGTTCCTGGACATGTTGTGTCTTACCTTCATATGTTGTGATCTCTTTTCTAGTTTCTCAAGGTCATCTTGAACTCGAGAGATATAGGTCTCGATTACATCATATTTATTTGGCGGCATATAGGTGCTTGCAACTTTACATGTTTTGGTTCGGTCGGAGAAGGGGGTAGATGAGGTCTCAGGCGTGGTGGCCCATGTAGGCTTTTCGATTTCCATGAATGCCTTTAGTCGGATCTGTCTATAAAATCTTGCTAATTCCTTATCCAATGTATAAAGGTTGGCTGGACCCGTTGGTATGAATCCCAGGCCTAGGTTTAGTGTTGAGATCTCGTCACTGGTAAGTGGATGCTTTGATAGATTGATCACTAAATTATCTGTGCCTTTTTGTGGTTCCATTGGAGATAGGGTTGGTTTCTGTTTGAGGAGTGCGTTTAGTCCGCTATGTCCACTTTGGATGACGTCTTCACCCCCGTCATATTTATACACCGGCGGCGTGTCTTTTGGCCACATGGCCGACCTCCCTTTTGCTGCCATAACACAACTTGGGTAAGTCATTGTTTATGTACTCTTCTCCCTCTTTAATGCCACCTTATTGTCGACTATTCAGCCACCATGCATATAGTCTCTATATTTTCTATACTAGGGCTTAATACATGACCATTTTAACTATACCAGCATGGAGTTTACTTTCACATGGTATTTCTTCTTTTGCTCCCCTAGACATGACCAATGACCATGTGTCATATTTTGCCCTCTTATCTGCAAAAATAGACTTACAACTACATGAATTATATTATAAACGAAGTGATTGCAATATATTTGATGTATTTATTTTCTGTCATGAATCATGCGAATTGATTAGGAAGTTTTTGATGGCAGCTATTTCAAATCCAATCATGTGTTTAGTACACCTTTCCCCCTTTCCCAGTATATATGTTTTACATAGACATTATGAACCACGATTTATGTACTTATATGTCGTCATTATGTTCTATTTTGACGTATTGTATTGTCTATTTTTTCAATTTTTCCCTTTGCACACTAGCCTGATGAAGGGCTCTGTATGCCTGAAACGTTGCCTTTGTTGTGCATAATGTTTGGCTGAAAACATAAAAATACTCACTTTGATACTTACCTCTGGAGTGCTGTCTATTCCCTATATGTTTATGTAGGATGATGGTGAGACTTATGCCTTCACCCTTAACAATCTTTTAGTCTCGTCCTCCGCAGTCCACACTAAGGATGAGTTCACACTACATTTTCTTAGTGGAAAATCAGTGGAAAAAACTCCTCCATTTGACTTCAATGGGAGGCAGAGAAGTGGCAGGAACTTTTTATCAGTGCTGGAAAAGTTTTCCGCTGCTGATAAAATAAGCACCCTGCTCTATATCACAGCAGATGACCGCAACGACCTCCTGTTGAAGTCAATGGGTAGTGAATTCCCAAGTCAGGCTTGCCGCCATGGTAAAATCTGGGTGAAAATAAGCAAATTATAGAGTTCTTGAAGCTGATTAACTTGTCCCATTGACTTAAATGGGATTTCAGTGTTTTCTGTCCAAATATAGAGGAGTACGCTTATTTTTTCAGCACGCTGAAAATTGAGTCACTGAAAATGGTCTCAACTTCAACTTGTGTTTGTTGTGAGAAGCCTTCCAGTGATGATACATGCTTAGAGGGATTCTGTCAGCAGGATATTGGGTATAGAGATAATTACATCTCTATACCGGCCTTACTGCTGTGATTGTAAATATGTAAGTGTAATTGTTATTAGGGCAGTAGTTTACATACGCCGCAGATTTTGGAGCCCAACACCGCCCTCCAGCTAATTATGCATGCCCCTTCAGCGCTGTCTTCTCCTCTGGCTGCGGCACAGACTCTTGTATGCACGGCGCATGCGCGAGATGCGCCGCAGCCGGGGGAGAAGACAGCGCTGAAGGGGCGTGCATAATTAGCTGGAGGGCGGTGCTGGGCTCCTAAATCTGCGGCGTGCCCGGGCTCCAACGGCTCGCAGGACCTCCCCTTGGGCTCCTTATCCAGGTATTTCACATGTTAATAAAAACGCTTTTTTATGTAAACTACTGCCCTAATAACAATTACACTTACATATTTACAATCACAGCAGTAAGGCAGGTATAGAGATGTAATTATCTCTATACCCAATATCCTGCTGACAGAATCCCTTTAATAATACTATTCTTGTTACCATATGATGAATTTTAGCCCTACCGTAAGTACTGGGGTAGCTGAGTACTGAGAGACATTGTTAGTAACTGGAAAAAGGTGACTGGTATTGGTAAAGTCCAGTTCTTTAGTCTTCTAAACAACTAGTTTCAATACAGAATCCAACATGTCAGGTGCCTTTATGATGATACAGTATACTTCAAGTCAGAGGCTACATTCACACAACAGTAGAAAAAAAAAACACAGACGTTAAAAATAAATACACTTTCAGTTTTTCGTGGCCATTTTTCAACCATTTGTGCATCCATTTTCTGGCTGGCTATCCGTTTTTAATGCCCGTTTTGAATCCATTTTGCAACCATTTTTAACGGCCGTGAAAAACCGTCATTAAAACCAATGATTTTCATTGGGCTTAATTTAAAGGAGTTGTCCCATGAAAAATATTCTACATGCTTAGTTTCATCCTTCAACTGCCTCCTGAGCTGTCACAGGGAGAGAGCTGCAGCTGAAGGACACTCCCCTTGAGCTGCCAGCTTGATATAAATCTAGCAGACTGAATGGGGAGATCTTTGGATCCATGTGAGGTACTGGGCTGGTTCTAGCTTTGTTACAAAGAGATTGTCATGTACTATATAATGTCTGTTTTTATTTTTTATATTAGTCATAGGATAAACTCTTTAAAACCCCAACCTCAGCAGTGCTCTTAGGATATATATATATATATATATATATATATATATATATATATATATATATATATATATATTATGCCATGAAAATGCCCCAGTATGAATAATGTACTGTTTTGTTCCCTCGGTAGTTTTAATAACCCTCAGTTGTGCCCCCTTAGTGCTTTCGAGTAGTTATAATAGCCCCCAAGTTGTTCCCCAGAATACTTAAAGTTTATGGGGCTATTTACATGACCTTTTTTTTTTTTTTTTTTAGCAGTGCTGGCTTTACTCATCGCTCCCTGGTCTCATGCCGATGCCATGTTGTTCAATGCCCTGACTGTGTACAGATTCAGGGGACATAGAGCGTGTAAATGTGAACTATGACCTGGCACAGTGTGATAGTGCTGCAGGAAGAGCACGCTGGATCTCCCGAGTGCCGGTGCCATCTGGAGCAGGAGAGGTCAATGCGAACACTGGAAACACGCATAAAAGTAGATTGTATTGCTGCTATACTTACTATATAAAAATTAAAAGTTCTTTATGGACATTTTTTATCAAAATTATGTTGGGTTCATCTACCAACTACAAGGTGGCTTCCAACAGGTGAAACCGACACTAAAGACTTGCCTCTGCTGGGCTTTTGGCCTACAATATTCAGGGCAATGTAGAATCTAGCTATATGATACTCTGACTAGACACACTAGGCAGGTGGACAGGAAGTGCACGATCTAAATGGGGGAAACCACTCCCCAAAATGTGCAATGCAAAAGGGAGTTAGACCAGCACCTTCAAACTATGTATAAAAAGAGGGATCCAAGTGCAAGCTGACAGCCGTTAGATGGGTGTACTTGTGTCTATACGAAACAGGTCTATCGATTTTCATGGGGTCTGTCTGATATATATCCCCTGGTTAGTGGCCATGTGGTTAGCCCCAAAGACTTTAATTGGCTCTGAAAATGACCGTGTAAATGTAGTGTCAGGAGTGTAGATTTTTTTTAAGCTTTAGGTGCAAGTTGAAGGAATATTCCATTCATAACTGATACACTGAATCATGTTAAGTGCACCACCTACAAGGACTGTCCATAACACAAGAATTATCTTTTTGTGTAATTTAAATTCATGCAACCTAACCCCCAACCTCAAATCTCTTCACTTTGAAAAATAAGTACCTGGTTCCTTTGACTGTTCATTTAAGCCTTATTAATTAAAGGAGTTTTCCTATCTCAGCCATTCAGTAGTCTAATATAATGGTCATAAGTGGCCAGGGTTTGGAAAAAGTTCAGTGGGCTGTGCTATCATAATTTTGTAACAGCTAGAAGTAAATGGGAAGCATGGTAACAGCATGGCATGTCCAGCTGGTTCCAGAACCCTGGCAATCTCTGGCAGCCATATATGATGAATATTCTGATCTCAGTTATAAAGTGAACCGTACATTATCCTACTGCTATATGTTACATGGAAAAAGGTTTTTACCAGATTATGATTACCATCTCATTAGACCCACCTATTAAAAGCAGATTCCTATAAATCAATGTTCAACAAGCCTTGGAACATGACAAGAAAAACTTAGCCAAGTCATACACCTATATCTATCCACAGACAGCTGTTTTAGGGTACTTCTGTCTGAATCAAATGCCTTGAGTGCTGCTTAGGAAAGGTACTAACTCTACTTAAATAGACTAGGAGGCACATTTGTTAAGACCAGCAATTTACACGCTAGTCTTAATAATGTCTGTGCTGCTGTAGGCATCTACATAAGTTTGGTTCTTCCTCTAGCAAGGAGTGTGACAATCTAAAATCTACACCAGCTCCCTTGCTTTGAGTCATTTTGTATGCCAAAAACTGGCATACAAAATTATGATTGAATTGGCCCTGCCAGTCCACCATCTTCCTTGTCCACACCATACCCCCTTTTTTTTTAGACCTGTCGGCAAAGTAGTGTAAGTGGGGAAAGGTTTTGTGGCAAAATCTGCGACCGATATACACCACAAAAGTGGCGTATATCAGTTAATAAATGAGCCCCTAGCTGTGTATGAAAAATCAGTGACTATGAAAAGAAGAATCTCCCAGTGAAAGAGAGCCCTTTTGCAAGTGTCAACTATTGGCTTCCTATAAGTCTGTGTTTGCCTTCTCAACAGGCCTTGGAACGTGACAAGGGAAAATAGCCAAGCCATATATCTGCTGACAACTGTTTAGGGTACCTCAGTTTGGAGTAGGGTGTTGGCTGAGTGTGGTTCCTTTTATACAGCTTATGGGAAGTACCGGCTCTCCTTGAAGAGATTATCTGAGAAAACATTTTTCCTTTTCACTGTGCTTCTCCTGCCAGGCTCACTAATGTACTTGCGCTACTTTTTCCGTGACACTGTAGAGATCGGGAGAGTGGTCATGTGACTGTGACCTCTGTGGAGACTGTATTTACCTTGACATCACGACCAGGCCTTTCATGATGCCCTCCATCAGAATTCCCACCCAAATGGTCTTTAGGTCAGACTAGAGATGAGCGAACATGCTCGTCCGAGCTTGGTGCTCATTCGAGTATTAGGGTATTCGCATATGCTCGATACTCGGACGAGCATATCGCGATCCTCGAGGAAATGGCAACTTCCTCTTCCTGCATGTTTGCCGCCTTTTTTCAGCCAATCAACATGCAGGAGAGTCTTTGGTACCTCCTAGCATCACTTGGGGCCCCTACAAGTCGATAGCAGGGATTGGCTGGCCAGATCAGATGACCTGGGAATATAAGAATCTGGTCCCGCGCTGCTCGCATCATACGCCGTCTGCATGAGATTAGGGATAGAGCTGCTGTCTGTCAGGGAGAGTGTTAGGGCCTGAATTTAAATGTTAGTTAGACAGGAAGCACCCACAAAGAACCAAACAGCCCTTCTAAGGGCTACAGGCACCTTTTTTTTTTGTCTCCTCCTGGCTGCTGGCTGGGACTTGTAGTGCAGCTACCGCCATCTTGGCTGCACACTGTACACAGTGACTGGTGGCAGAAGGGAAATCACGTGGTCCACACAGACCCAAAAGAAATTGCCCAAAGTCCTCTCAGTACTCATTTTTGCTGCTGCTGTACCTTGGCTTGCTGAGATCTGTAGTGCAGTCTAGGGAATACGTTTTTTCTCTCATTTCTATACACTACAGTCCAGTGAACAATTATGTAGTGTACAGTACAGTAGCGTCAGTCTAGGGAATATGTTTTTCTCTCATTTCTATACACTACAGTCCAGTGAACAATTATGTAGTGTACTGTAAAGTAGCGTCAGTCTAGGGAATACGTTTTTCTCATTTCTATACACTACAGTCCAGTGAACAGTTATGTAGTGTACTGTACAGTAGCGTCAGTCTAGGGAATCCGTTTTTCTCTCATTTCTATACACTACAGTCCAGTGAACAGTTATGTAGTGTACTGTACAGTAGCGTCAGTCTAGGGAATAAGTTTTTCTCTCATTTCTATACACTACAGTCCAGTGAATAGTTATGCAGTGTAGTGTACTGTACAGTAGCGTCAGTCTAGGGAATCCGTTTTTCTCTCATTTCTATACACTACAGTCCAGTGAACAGTTATGTAGTGTACTGTACAGTAGCGTCAGTCTAGGGAATCCGTTTTTCTCTCATTTCTATACACTACAGTCCAGTGAATAGTTATGTAGTGTACTGTACAGTAGCGTCAGTCTAGGGAATCCGTTTTTCTCTCATTTCTATACAATACAGTCCAGTGAACAGTTATGTAGTGTACTGTACAGTAGCGTCAGTCTAGGGAATACGTTTTTCTCTCATTTCTATACACTACAGTCCAGTGAACAATTATGTAGTGTACTGTACAGTAGCGTCAGTCTAGGGAATACGTTTCTCTCTCATTTCTATACACTACAATCCAGTGAACAATTATGTAGTGTACTGTACAGTAGCGTCAGTCTAGGGAATACGTTTTTCTCTCATTTCTATACACTACAGTCCAGTGAACAATTATGTAGTTTACTGTACAGTAGCGTCAGTCTAGGGAATACGTTTTTCTCTCATTTCTATACACTACAGTCCAGTGAACAATTATGTAGTGTACTGTACAGTAGCGTCAGTCTAGGGAATACGTTTTGCTCTCATTTCTATACACTACAGTCCAGTGAACAATTATGTAGTGTACTGCACAGTAGCGTCAGTCAAGGGAATACGTTTTTCTCTCATTTCTATACACTACAGTCCAGTGAAAAATGTAGTGGTTTGCGGTAAAATAGCCGCCATTTAAAGAATACGTTTTTTTCTGATTTATATATACAACAGTCCAGTGAACAATTCTGTAGTGTGCTGTACAGCAGCGTCAGTCTATAAAATACATTTTTTCTCAGTTATATGTACTACAGTCGAGTGAAAAATGTAGTGGTTTGCGGTAAAATAGCCGCCATTTAAAGACTACATTTTTTTCTCATTTATATATACTACAGTCCAGTGAACAATTCTGTAGTGTGCTGTACAGCAGAGTCAGTCTATAAAATACGTATTTTCTCAGTTATATGTACTACAGTCCAGTGAAAAATGGAGTGGTTTGCGGTAAATTAGCCGCAGTCTAAAAATTCCTTTTTTTCTCTCAGTTATATATACTACAGTGCAGTGAACAATTCTGTCGTGTGCGGTATAGTAGCCGCACTCTAGTGTTGACACCAACAAGTGACCAAGTTAGTTGAGGTAGCAGGTGAATCACATTAAATTTTACACTGATACAGCATGGCGGTGAACCCAGAGTGACCAAGTTACACTCAGGTAGCAGGTGAAGCACATAAAATTTTACACTGATACAGCATGGCAGTGACACCACCAATGCCTTGGTCAGACTGAGATTGCAGTCAAATGGCTGTAGGTAAGCCTCCCAAAAATTTGTTTTGGAGTGTCTGAAGTTGACCCTCCTGTAAAATTGTTTTGGAGTGTCTGTAGTTGACCCTCCTGTAAAATTGTTTTTGAGTGTCTGTAGTTGACGCTCCTAAAAAAATTATTGGAGAGAGGGCCTGCAGGTTGCCCTCCGTAAACATTGTTTATAAAGAGCGCCAGTTGGCCCTCAGAAACATTGCCTGTTGGCTCAGCGTTTGTGTGCGAAGAGGAGGAGGAGAGGATACATAAAGAATCTTCATGTTGAGCTGCTTTCCCCCGGTGGAGATTTGCATTCCGGTGAAATCCAGGCTTTATTCATTTCAATAATCGTCAGCCTGTCAGCGCTGTCAGTTGACAGGCGTGTACGCTTATCAGTGATGATGCCACCAGCTGCACTGAAGACCCGCTCTGACAACACGCTAGCGGCAGGGCAGGCCAGCACCTCCAAGGCGTACAGCGCCAGTTCGGGCAACGTGTCCAGCTTTGCAACCCAGTAGTTGTATGGAGCAGAGTGATCACGCAGGACGTTGGTATGGTCAGCTAGGTACTCCCTCACCATCTTTCTGAACAGCTCCCCCCTACTGGGGGACGGGTGACATAGTCTTGCTGGGGTGCCATAAAACTGGCAAAGGCCTTGGAGAGTGTTCCCCTGCCAGTGCTTGACAAGCTGCCTGCTCCCCTCCTCTCCCCCGCTAGTTGGCCCACAGAACTACGTCCTCTGCCGCTAGCGGTGTCAGATGGGAAGGATTGTTTCAGCTTGTGCACCAGGGCCTGTTGATATTGATTCACTCTCATACTCCTCTCCTCTACAGGAATGAGAGTGGAAAAGTTCTGCTTGTAATGGGGGGTCCAGGAGGGTGAACACCCAGTAATCGGTGGTTGTAAAAATACGAGGGTCACAGGAAAGGCAGCCTAACATGAAGTCAGCCATGTGCGCAAGAGTCCCAACATGCAAGAATTCCCTTTCCTCAATAGGCTAACTCTCCATTTCCTTCTCCTCCAACTCCTCCTCTTCAGCCCATACATGCTCAACAGATTTGAAGGAATGAGCATAGGTACCCTCTTCACTCTCGCCAACAGTCTTCTTCTCTTCCTCCTCTTCCTCCTCATCCTCCTCCAATACGCGCTGAGAAAGAGACTTGAGGGTGGTCTGGCTATCAAGCAATGTTTCTTCTTCCCCCATCTCCTGTGACAAGCGCAAAGCCTCTGACTTCATGCTGGACAGTGAGTTGTTCAGCAGACAAACCAGCGGGATGGTGACGCTGATAATGGCGGCATCACCGCTGACCATCTGTGTTGACTCCTCAAAGTGGCTTAACACCTGACAAATATCAGACATCCACGTCCACTCCTCATTGTAGACTTGAGGAAGCTGACTAACCTGACTACCAGTTCTCGTGGAAGTTGTCATCTGGCAGTCTACAATTGCTCTGCGCTGCTGGTAAACCCTGGATAACATGTGTAATGTGGAATTCCATTGTGTGGGCACGTCGCACAACAGTCGGTGAGCTGTCAGTTGTAAGCGACATTGCACTGCCCTGAGAGTGGCAGCATCTGTGGTTGACTTGCGGAAATGCGCACAGATGCATCGCACCTTGGTGAGCAAATCAGACATATTGGGGTAGGTCTTGAGGAACCGCTGAACCACAAGATTGAACACGTGGGCCAGGCAGGTTTTATATGCAGTGTTTATATGGGTTGCTGTTACTTTGGGAAATAGTATTGGTGTATAATGGCACATGTGTTAGTCTGCCGAGTTGCAGAGCCGCCATCAGGTTACGCCCGTTGTCACACACAACCATGCCTGGTTTGAGTTTCGGCAGCGCCAGCCAAAGATCGGTCTGCGCTGTGATGCCCTGTAACAGCTCTTTGGCGGTGTGCCTCTTGTCACCTAAGCTCAGCAGTTTCAGCACCGTGTGTTGGCGCTTATCCACGGCAGTGCTGCTGCGCCTAGAGCTACCGATTTAAGGCGCCGTGCTCACAGATTGTATTTGAGAGTAGGAGGAGGGGTTGGAGGAAGAGGCATAATAAGTCTGAGAAACCGTGACCGAGGTAGGCCCCGCAATCCTCGGTGTGGGCATTACATGAGCGGCCCCAGGGTCAGACTCGGTCCCAGCCTCCACCAAGTTAACCCAATGTGCCGTCAGGGAGATATAGTGTCCCTGCCCGCCAGCACTTGTCCACGTGTCAGTGGTTAGGTGGACCTTCTCAGTAACCGCGTTGGTCAGGGCACGGATGATGTTCTCTGACACGTGCTGGTGTAAGGCTGGGACGGCACATCGTGAAAAATAGTGGCGGCTGGGGACCAAGTACCGAGGGACAGCCACCGCCATCAGGTTGCGGAAAGCCTCAATCTATACCAGTCTATAGCGCAGCATCTCCAGGCTCAGCAGTTTGAAAATGTGGACATTTAGGGCTTGTGTATGTGGGTGGGTGGAATTGTATTCGCGTTTGCGCTTGCGCTCCAATGTCTGATGCAAAGACAGCTGAACGCTGCGCTGGGACACATTGGTGTAGGGTGTGGAGGATCGTGGAGGTGAAGGGGTGGTTGTAGGGCGGGAGGCGCTTGTGCCGGGGTTCTGGGCGGGGGGTTGACTCGCCGAGCCAGCATGTGACACAGGGGAAGGAGCAGTGGTGTGAACCGCAGGAGATGAATGGCCTTGGTTCCACTGAGTCGGGCGTTTAGCATTCATATGCCTGCGCATGCTGGTAGTGGTTAGGCTGGTAGTGGTGGCTCCCCTGCTGATCCTGGTGTGGCACAGGTTGCACACCGCAGTCCGTCGGTCATCCTCACTTTCTTTAAAAAACCTCCAGACTTGCGAACATCTAGGCCTCGGCACGGGAGCTTCACTCCGTGAAACAGTTGCTGATCTACCTGCTCTGGCCCTGCTTCTCCCTCTGGCCACCCCACTGCCTCTTTCAACCTGTCCTGGTGCTGCACTTGCCTCCCCCTCAGAAGCACTGTCTTGACTAGGCTTACCAACCCAGCTCGGGTCAGTCACCTCATCATCCACCTGCTCTTCCTCCGATTCCTCACTCTGCTCCCCCCTGGGACTTACTGCCCTGACAACAAAGTCAATGTCTGACAACCGTGTCTCATCATCATCATCCAACACCTCTTGACGCACTACTTGCACTAAGTCCACACTCTCATCACCCACAGACTGCGAAAGTTCTAAATTTTGGCCATCAGGACAGAGCAACTGCTCAGGTTGCTGTTGAGCAGTGGTTTGTGTCTCTGGGTAGGGTCCTGAAAAGAGTTCCTGTGAGTATGCCGTATCTGAATCCATATTTTCCATGGGGGGGGGCAGGCTGGGGGGAAGGAGGTTGAGCTGGAGGAGCCAGAGGTCTACTCCCTTGGCTAGTGTGGGTGGACTGCGTGGAAGACTGGGTGGTGGATAAATTACTGGACACATTATCCGCTATCCACGTCATCACCTGTTCGCACTGTTGTGGTTTCAATAGTGGTGTACCACGTAACCCTGTAAGTTGCAATATAAAGCTAGGGAGCGAAACTCTGAGGCGTTCCACTGCTCTCTCATCAGTAGGTACTGTGTCACCCTGCCCAGGACCACTGCCTCTGACCCCCTACATCACTTGGACGCCCTCATCCTCGACCCTTAGCCCTTGGGTTCAACATTTTGTGTAATCACTAAACTGTAGAATTAATATCTGAGGCCAAAAACGTATTCTCTAGACTGTGGCTAGTGTACCACACACCACAGAATTTTTCACTGGACTGTATTAAATGTATCTGAGAGAAAAAACGTATTCTCTAGACTGCGGCTAGTGTACCGCATAACACACAATTTTTCACTGCACTGTAGGATATATAACTGAGAGAAAAAATGTATATTTTGTAGACTCCGGCTAGTGTGCAGCACACGACAGAATTTTTCACTGCACTGTAGTATATATACAGGACTGTAGTCACCGCCATGCTGTGTCAGGCTAAATTTTTGGGTGGTTCAGCTGCTCTCTTAGTCTAACCAAGCCACTCTGGGGTTCACAGCCATGATGTAAACTGCAATATTAGTCTTAACAAGTCATCCTGGGGTTCACCCCCATGCTGTAAACTGCAATCTCAGTCAAACTGTAATTTAGGGGTTCACCACCAAGGTGTGCTAGACTACAATTTTAGCGGGTTCACCTGCAATCTCAGTCACTGACTGTCATTCAGGGGTGCACCACCATGCTTTTTTAAACCATTTGTTTCTGAGCGTCACCTCCAGGCTCTCACCCACAATTTTTTGGAGGCTTGCCACTGCACTGTCAGCCAAAATTGTCTTCAGGGTCACCGGCGGCCTCTCCAACAACAACTTCAAGGACGGTTACGACCAGGCCCTGGCACACAAACATTGTCTTGAGGGGCACTAAAAGGCTCTGCACCCGCCCACGTGTGGAGACTAATAGGTGGGTGCAGTGTGCGTGTTTGCCCGTCTGGGATGGGGAGAGCTGGGCACTGTGCTGGGAGAACTTTGTGTATGCTGTGGACTACTGGGTGGGTGCGGAGAGGGAGACGCTTATACCTGCATCATGGAGCGGGGGATAGGACAGCAGTGACAGCATGAGCAGTGGTGTCACCCGCAGGCGGCGATGGACCTTTGTTGCACCTAGCTGGGTGCTTTCCTAACATGTATCAGCACATGTGCCTTGCCCATCTTGGTCTGGGTCAGCACAATTGTCTTGAGGGTCACCACCATGCTGTTGCCCAGAATTTGGCATAATGGTACGATTAGGCAGCCTCAGAGGCATCAATGCATGCTGCCCCTGCTGTTTCCTGTCCATTTCCGTGGTGTTTCCATCATTTTCTGAGGTTTCCAGGTTTTCACGCAAACTTCCCTATGCAGAGCTCTGGTCCCCTGCAAAAAATGCTCGAGTCTCCCATTAACTTCAATGGGGTTCGTTATTCGAAACGAGCATCCGAGCACCAGGAAAAATTCAACTCGAATAACGAGCACCCAAGCATTTTAGTGCTCGCTCATCTCTAGGTCAGACCCATGTGATCTTGGAATTGGCTGGTCGACACTCTCAATCCTCAAGCATGGTAGACGGAGTTCACTGCTTGTCATATCTATGCCACATGGATGGAAACATTAAAGGGGTTGTCTCACGAAACATATTCTACAGTTTTCAAACCAGCACCTGGATCTGAATACTTTTGTAATTGCATGTCATTAAAAATTTTGAATAGCTACTGAGTTATTCAATAACATGTATCTGTATAGGACCACTTAGTTTCTTATTTCTTTGACCTATTCACTGAGCAGGCCACACATGCTCAGTTTCAACTTTTAACTGCCTCCTGAGCTGAGATAGGCAGAGCTGAGACACGCCTCCTTAGCTGCAGCAGAAAAGACACTCCCCTGAGCTGTCAGCTTGATATAAATCTAGGAGAGAAATTGATGGGGAGATCTCTGGAGCCATGTGAGGTACAGGGCTGCTTCTAGCTTTGTTAGTAAGAGGTTCTCATGTACTATAGGATGTCTGATTTTCATTTTTTTACATTATTCGTGGGATAACCCCTTTAAGAGGAAACAGCAAGGTGATGATGGAGGGTGTAGTGAGTGGAGTTTTCAGCCCAGGGAAGGGAGTAATAAGTATTTACATTTCTGTCTGATCTCATAACACACAGTACTATGGGAAGTGTTATGACTGCAGCTCATCTACGTCCACAACCTGGAAGTTTGGGTTGTAAACAATAGAGCATAGCAGGAACATGGAAACTGAAGTGAAGACTTAGGGAAAGTTGCCATGTACACCATTATGCTCTGTAGGAGACTAGATGAAGTTTGCACAATTAAATTACATTGTTAGGACCCCGCACAACCCATTTAAGGATACCAGAATTGTATGGAATCTTAATGTCCTAGGTTCTAGCAATGGTTCTTTTTTTCTGGGAGATATCTCTTTGTTTATTATTTTACCATGGATCAGTGCAACTGAGTATCCATACACTGCTAATCTGCTTAACCCTTAAAGTACCAGCGCCGTACATGTACGGCGCTGGGGCGATGCGGACACATGGCGCCCGCTCGCACGTGCGGCGGGTGTCATGGCCGGAAAGTCTCTGCTGTTTCTAACAGCAGAGACTTGTGGGTACTTACCGCCATCGGCGGCGTCTTCGTAGGCCGTGATCACGGCATCTAGTTGCGTCTAAACCCGGAAGCGTACGCTTCCGGGTGGTGTACAGACACCCCGTGTGGCCAATTGGGGTGTCTGTACACGATCTGAAAGGTGTAAACCTGGCTGATGAGGTGTACAGCTTTCAAAGTGCAATTCTTATTCTGGCCACTAGATGGCAGGCCAGGATAAGAAATGAGCAAATTCGGTCATTAAGTCAAAAATAAAAGACCCTCATTGCTCATAAAGAAAAAATAAAAAACAATCTATTTTCTCATATTTGAGCTTTAAAATAATCACAAAAAATTTTAAAAAAAAGTTAAAAATATATAAAAAATAAAAAAATATAAAAGTTCAAATCATTCCCCTTTCCGTATAATTAAAAAATAAATACATAAATAACAATAAATAAAGACATCATGGGTATCACCGTGACCGAAAACGACTGTACTTTTAAAATATAAAAAAAAAATCCAATACAGCGAATTGTGTGGCGGAAAAAAACGTCCAAATGGCGATTTGCTGTTTTTTGTCGCTTTTTTTTTCTAAAAAAAATTAAATAAAAAGTGATCAAAAAGTCATACACACCCCAGAATGGTATCAATAAAAACTTCAGATTGTCCCGCAAAAAATGAGCCCCCATACAGCTCCGTACACATGAATACCAAAAAGTTATAGGGGTCAAGATATGACAACAAAAAAAAAAAAGGCAACTTTATAATTATTTTATCACTAGCAAAACGCAGGAAAAACTATACATATTAGGTATCGCCGTATTCGTACTGACCAGTAGAATGAAAGTAACTGGTCAGTTTTAATGAACATTGAATGTTGTAAATAAGAAACCCGTAGAACTGTAGCGGAATAGCGTTTTTTTTTGCAATTTCACCCGATTTTTTTTCCCGCTTCCCACTACACCATATGCAATATTAAATGGTGGCGTTGGAAAGTACAACTTGTCCCGCAAAAAACAAGCCCTCATACAGATATGTGAACAGAAAAATAAAACAGTTATGGCTGTTTGAAGGCAGGGAGCGCAAAACGAAAACGTATAACCGAAAAAACCTCCGGTACTGAAAGGGTTAAAGGGTTTGGCCTATTTCCTATATTGATGACTTATTTTCAGGATATGTGATCAATATTAGATCGCCAGTGGCCTGACTCCCGGCACCCCTGCCAATCAGCTATTTGAAGAGACCACAGCGCTCCTGTGAGCACTGCTTTATCTTCACTTGCCGTCAACATCAAAGTGGGGGGAAGGTGTAATTGCAGCTCCTCCGTCCCATTCAATTCTATAAAAAGTAGCAGTCACGTGACAAGGAACATGACAAGGGAAAATAACTCTATCTGCCCCTTCCCATTAAAGGGAAGATAATGCAGCACTCAAAGGTGAGCTTTATTCTCTTCAAACAGCTGATCAGTGCGGACCCCCGCCAATCTGATACTGATTGCCTATACTGAGGATAGGTCATCAAAATAGGAAACCAGCCAACCTCTTTAAAAGTTTGTCCACAGTACATCAGCATAAAGCTCATACTTTCAAGCATGATCCTTATAAATAGAAAAGAATGGATTACTGGCTATAATTTGTGGTGCTATTTCACAGAAATACATTTCTTTTTTTTTTCAAAAATTATTTGTTAAACTACAAAAGTGCATTATCTTATTTTAAAACTGTCAGGTAAAAAAAAAAAAAAAACAACAACAACAGAGATGTAACATAAAACTAAACAAATTGGTTACAGTTATAAGCATTTGGTCTCTTGTAAGCGTTGTTTTAAGATGAAGCTGCAGGAGAAAGGCAATGCAATTTCCCAAGTACTGGTAGAGTCTATAAAGCCTGTTCTTTTGAAATGGATTGTTTGTTTACTGTGATGCCTAAAGCTGAAATCCCTCACCGCACTGTTTCTGCAAATAAATGGAAGTCTCGTCCTGTTCTTCAGCAGGGTCTAGGATGAATTCTCAGAAACATGTTACATTAACCTCTATGTCCTTAATTCTTTTCTGATTCTTGTGAATACAAGTGTGTAAATATAGGCAATAAATTAGAAATATTCATTAATAGCTAAATAACCAATAACAAATATTATACACAAAATCCTACAAACAATTCAGTTGTGCAGGCAGAAATAACTCAAAGATAAATGTTAGGTGTCAAGTTATTTAGGGCTTATTCACACACGATAAATTTGTTACAGAAATGTGTTTAATAGAGATGAGCGAGCATACTCGTCCGAGCTTGGTGCTCGTTCGAGTATTAGGGTACTCGTAAGTGCTCGCTGCTCGGATGAGTATCTCACCATGCTCGAGGAAATGGCAACTTCCGCATCGTGCTTTTTTGGCGCCTAAAAACTCAGCCAATCACAAGCCAGGAGACTCTGCGGTACACCCAGCATCACGTGGGGCCCTTACATGTCGATAGCAGGGGTTGGCTGGCCTGATCAGGTGACCCTGGAATATACTAGTGACTGGCCGCGGTGCTCGGCTCAGATGCCGTCTGGATGTCGTTAGGGATAGAGCTGCTGCCTTTCAGGGAGAGTGTTAGGGCCTGCATTTAGTTCTCTGTTAGGCAGGAATCACCCACAAAGAACCCAACAGCCCTTCTAAGGGCTAGAAGACATTTTTTTTTTTTTGTCTCCTGGCTTGGCTGGCTGGCACTAGTAGTGCAGCTATCGCCATATATAACCCCCCTTTTTTTTATGTTATATCTCAGTGACACAAATCCATTGCACACAGCAGTGTGGAACCATTCTGTGTGTCACAGTTCAGTACACTCACTATTTTCTGTCCAGGTGACACTTTCTGTACGTCACAGAATACAACCAAGTCATTTGCTACCTGTCACGTATATAGATTGATCCTAAAAATCTCTGTGCGACATTTGTCTGGGTCGCAGTCTAAATAGCCACCGTGAGTAGGTTGTCAGTCAGCTCTACGATAGTTTCTGCACTTCACGTCAAATTAGTTTTTTTGTTGTTTTAGCTCAGTGATACAAATCCATTTCACACAGCTGCGTGTAATCTTTCTGTGTGTCACAGTTCAGCACACTCACTCCAATCCGTATATTCTGTCCAGGTGACACTTTCTGTACGTCACGTAATTAAACCAGACTGAACAAGTTTGTGGGTTTCAGTACACCAGGCCCGTTTATTTATTTTTTTTTTATATATCATATACTTATATACAGAAAATGTTGAACCTCAGGGCTAAGGGTCGAGGACGAGGGCGTGGGCGTAGGCGTGGGCGTGGGCATTCAATTACTGCAAGGGGCAGAGGCCGTGGTCCTGGGTGAGACAGTACCTGCTGATGAGGGAGCTGTGGAACGCCGCAGAGCCACACTCCCTAGCTTCATGTCTCAACTTACAGGGACACGTGGTAGAGGACTGTTGAAAACCACAACAGTGCGAACAGCTGATCTCGTGGATTGCGGACAATGCTTCAAGTAATTTGTCCACCAGTCAGTCTTCCACGCAGTCCACCCACGTTACCCAAGGGAGCACTCCTCTGGGTCCTCCACCTCAACCTCCCATCCCCCAGTCTGCCCCCTCCCAGGAAAATTTGGAATGCGATCCGGCATACTCTCAGGAACTGTTTTCTGGACCCTTCCCAGAGTCACAAACCACTTCTCAGGTTGCTGCTGACCTCGTTCCCGATGCCCAAGTTTTCCAACTGTCGCAGTCTGTGGGGATGATGATGATGATGATGACAATGTTGAGTTAGTGGAAGAAGTTTGTAAAGAGGTGTCGGACGATGAGGAGACACGGTTGTCAGACAGTGGTAAAGTTGTTGTAAGGGGAGGAATTCCGAGGGGGGGAGCAGACTGAGGAATCGGAGGATGACGAGGTGACTGACCCAAGCTGGGTTGATATGCCGAGTGAAGACAGTGCTTCTGAGGCAGAGGCGAGTGGTGCACCAGAACAGGTTGTAAGAGGCAGTTGTGTGGCCAGAGGGAGAAGCAGGGCCAGAGCTGGTGCATCAGCAGCAACTGTTTCACGTAGTGAAGCTCCCGTGGCGAGGCCTAGATGTTCGCAAGTCTGGAGGTTCTTTAAAGAAAGTGAGGATGACCGACGGACTGTGGTGTGCAACCTGTGCCACACCAGGATCAGCAGTTGTGCCACCACTACTAGCCTAACCACCAGCAGCATGCGCAGGCATATGAGTGCTAAACACCCCACTCAATGGAACCAAGGCCGTTCACCACCTCCTGCGGGTCACACCACTGCTCCTTCCCCTGTGTCACTCGCTGCCTCTGCTAGTCAACCCCCTGCATCACTCGCTGCCTCTGCTAGTCAACCCCCTGCCCAGGACCCCGGCACAAGTGCCTCCCGCCGGAAAACCACACCTTCGCCTCCACGATCCTCCACAGTGTCCACCAACGTGTCCCAGCGCAGCGTTCAGCTGTCTTTACAGCAGACGCTGGAGCGCAAGAGGAAATACAGTTCCACCCACCCACATGCCCAAGCCCTCAACGTCCACATCTCCAAATTGCTTAGCCTGGAGATGCTGCCCTATAGGCTGGTAGAGACCGAGGCCTTTCGCAATCTCATGTCGGTGGCTGCCCCTCGGTATTCGGTCCCCAGCCGCCACTATTTTTCCCAATGTGCCGTCCCAGCCCTACACCAGCACGTGTCACAGAACATCATCCGTGCCCTGACCAACGCTGTTTCTGAGAAGATCCACCTAACCACGGACACGTGGACAAGTGCTGCCGGGCAGGGACACTATATCTCATTGAGGGTGAACTTGGTGGAGGCTGGGACCGAGAATGACCCTGGGGCCGCTCATGTACTGCCCACACCGAGGATTGTGGGGCCTACCTCGGTCACGGTCTCTCAGACGTACTATGCCTCCTCCTCCTCCGACCCCTCCTCCTCCTCCACCGAATTACTATCCGTGGGCACGGCGCCTTCAGTCGGTAGCTCTAGGCGCAGCAGCAGTGCCGTGGGAAAGCGCCAGCAGGCGGTGCCCAAACTGCTGAGCTTAGGTGACAAAAGGCACACCGCCCAAGAGCTGTTACAGGGCATCACGGCGCAGACCGATGTGTGGCTGGCACCGCTGAACCTCAAGCCAGGCATGGTTGTGTGTGACAACGGGCGTAACCTGGTGGCGGCTCTGCAACTCGGCAGACTGACACATGTGCCATGCCTGGCCCACGTGTTCAATCTAATAGTTCAGCGGTTCCTCAAGACAAACCCCAATCTGTCTGATTTGCTCACCAAGGTGCTGTCACGCTACGGTGTGGGAGGGGAAACTCCACACCGAGCATACACCGATACACTACAGTGAGATGAAGACCGATTAGCAGGTAAGAAGCCAGTGGCAAGGAAAACCACTGAACCAAGTGCACCGGAAATACCAGAAACCAAACCCAGAGGGCAGAAACCCAGTGAGCCCCGTTCTTCACAGACCCCCAGATGGTAGGGATGCACTTATCCAGAACTCACTGGCTGCACCTCCAGGATGGTCCCGGTGCACCTGGCAACTTACCTGCTGATACTGCTGATAGAAGCACCAGCAGTCCATACACCAAAGACAGGAGCCCAGGCACATGTACTGGAACCCGAACACCTAACAGGACTCAGTACACACAACACACCCAGGAACCAGCTCACTGGCAACAACTCACAGTATCGCTGCTCCCCCTCCGCTGAACCCTGGAGCCCTCTCACCGAAGGCACATACATACAGGAAATGTCTGGACTCCATGTCAGAAGACACATGGCAGTCACAGACCAAACACCCACCCGTACATAAACCACATAACAGGAATAAGGGAATGGGATGAGAGGACCTCGGGAAGACCTCGATGACATATTAAGTGGCCACAAGGACTAGGCAGATGGAATCCCAGGAAAGGTGCATAGCTCCAGCACCAACAGAGGCTGGAGCACAACTAAACCCACAAGGCTAGCAACAACAGAATAAAAGCACCTAGTGACCACACCCAGGTCAATATGTTAACCCCATGAGAACCAGACAGGGAAGGAGGGAAGTATGCAATAAGGGAACATACCAGCAACCAAAACTACACGTTGCCCCTGGCAACCACGGCCTACTACCGCAGCCAGAATGCCAGGACACAAACATGAGCAACATGGAAGCTGTGTCACGGAGAACAACCGAGACACCACCAATTTACACGTTGCCCCTGGCAACCAGCATACAACCAAATCCGGAATACCAGGGCACAAACATGAGCAACATGGAAGCTGTGTCACGGAGAACAACCGAGACACCACCAATTTACACGTTGCCCCTGGCAACCAGCATACAACCAAATCCGGAATACCAGGGCACAAACATGAGCAACATGGAACACGTGTCACGATAACCACACGGTACGTGACAGGTGCGCCGCATCTGTGCGCATTTCCGCAAGTCGACCACAGATGCTGCCACTCTCAGGGCAGCGCAGCACCGCCTACAACTGCCCGCTCACCGACTGTTGTGCGACGTGCCGACGAGATGGAATTCTACATTAAACATGTTATCCAGAGTTTACCAGCAGCGCAGAGCGATTGTAGACTGCCAGATGTCAACTTCCACCAGAACTGGTAGTCAGGTCAGTCAGATTTCTCAAGTCTACAATGAGGAGTGGACGTGGATGTCTGATATCTGCCAGGTGTTGAGCAACTTTGAGGAGTCAACACAGATGGTCAGCGGCAATGCCGCCATTATCAGCCTCACCATCCCGCTGCTTTGCCTGTTGAAAAACTCACTGCTCAGCATCAAGTTGGATGCTTTGCGCTTGTCAAAAGAGACGGTGGAGGAAGATACGTCGCTTGATAGCCAGAGCACCCTCCGGTCTGTTTCTCAGCGCGTATCGGAGGAGGGGGATGAGGATGAGGAGGAAGAGGAGGAGAATGTCTGCGAGACAGAAGAGGGTACCAGTGCTCAGTCCTTCTTAACTCTTGAGTGTGTATGGGTTGAAGAGGAGGACTTGGAGGAGGAGGAGGAAATGGAGAGTCAGGCCAGTGAGGAGAGGGAATTCTTGCATGTTGGGACTCTGGCGCACATGGCAGACTTCATGTTAGGCTGCCTATCCCGTGACCCTCGTGTTAGAAGCATTTTTTCAAAAACCGATTACTGGGTGTTCACTCTCCTGGACCCAGGTACAAGCAGAACCTTTCCACTCTCATCCCTGCAGAGGAAAGGAGTATGAGAGTGAATAAATATCAACAGGCCCTGGTGCACAAGCTGAAACAATCCTTCCCATCTGATGCCGCTAGCGGCAGAGGGCATGGTTCTGTGGGCCAAGTAGCGGGGGAGAGCAGGCAGCTTGTCCAGCACCGGCAGGGGAACGCTCTCCAAGGCCTTTGCCAGTTTTATGTCACCCCAGCAAGACACTGTCACCTGTCCCCAGTCTAGGCAGAGTAGGGGGGAGCTGTACAGAAAGATGGTGAGGGAGTACCTAGCTGCCCATACCAACGTCCGTAGCGATCACTCTGCTCAATACAAATACTGGGTTTCAAAGCTGGACACGTGGCCTGAACTGGCGCTGTACGCCTTGGAGGTGCTGGCCTGCCCTGCCGCTAGCGTGCTGTCAGAGCGGGTATTCAGTGCAGCTGGTGGCATCATCACCGATAAGCATACACTCCTGTCAACTGACAGCGCTAACAGGCTGACGCTTATTAAAATGAACAAAGCCTGGATTTCACCGGAATTCAAATCTCC
>ONZH01006926.1:0-47833 GCA_900303285.1 Rhinella marina | reverse complement strand
ACCGTGCCCCCTGGCCTGTACCGTGCCCTCCCTGTCCTCTACCGTGCCGCCTGCCCTGTACTGTGCTCCTGCCCTGTACCATGCTTTCTGCCTGTACTTTGCCTCCCTGTCCTGTACCGTGCCCCTCCCTGTACTGTGCCTCCTTCCTGTAACGGCCTCCTTCCCTGTAACGTGCCCCTGCCCTGTACCATCCCCTGCCCCGTGCCCCTGCCCTGTACGTGCCCCTGCCCTGTAAGTCCCTTCGCTGTAACGTGCCTCCTGCCCCATGTACCTGCCCTGTCTGCCCTGTTGCTTTCTGCCCTGTACCTTGCCCCCTGCCCTGTAAACTGTGCTCCTTGCCCTGTAACGTGCCTCCTTTCCCTGTAACGTGCCTCCTTCCTGTACCGTGCCTCCTGCCCTGTACCGTGTACCGTGCCCTCCTGCCCTGCACCGTGCCCCCTGGCCTGCACCGTGCCCCTGGCTGTACGCCCCCTGCCTGTACCGTGCCCCCCTGGCCTGTACCGTGCCTCCCTGTCCTCTACCGTGCCCCCTGTCCTGTACCGTGCCCCTGCCCTGTACGTGCCATTTCTTTACTGGCATTTGGCACTATATTGGCATAATTTGGGGCACTATGGGGGCATCTGGTGGCTCTAAAGGGGCATTTTGTTTACTGGCACATTATAGGGGCACGATAGAGGAGATTGGCACTATGGGGCATGTGTGGCACTAATAGGGGCCTCATTTGGGGGCATCTGGTGGCTCTAAAGAGTCACTTTTTTACTGCCACATTATGGGGGGGCACTATGGCATCTGGCACTAAGGGTAATTTTTTTCTGTCACATTATGGAGGGTACTTTTGGGGCAGAGCAGCACTATAGGGGTATCATTTGCAGCACTATGGGGCATCTGGTGGCTCTAAAGGGGCATTATTTACTGGTAAATTATAGGGGGCACTTATGGCATCTGGCACTAAGGGTGGGCAATTTTTACTGGCACGTTATGGGGGAGAGGGGCATATAAGGGATGTGAAGGGCAGTAAGAAGGGGCATATTATGGGGAAACTATGGGGGGAGAGGAGCACTATGAGGGCATTTACTGGGGCACTATATAGGGGTATTTATACTGGTATACATATGGGGACTATTAGCTCAACTGCGGGCACTAAGCTGTGGGTATTATTGTTGAGCTTTACTACTACTGGGGGGCTATGGGGAACATGATGTCTAGTATGGGGACATCATTACTACTAAGTGTGTCTAGCAGATAATTATTTCTATTGGTGGGATTTGGGGAGCACTGTTACTTTTGGGGGGCACCCTGGCATAATATCATTAGTGTAGGGCAGGTATTTTTTAGAGCACTGTGTGCCAATAACTGTTGTAGGGGGCACTATCTGTGTGGTAGTAGTATTTTCAGGGAACAGTTTCTGCAGTATAGTATTGGGGAGCACAGCGGCACAGTATTGGGGGTGGCAGGATGAGGTGTTCAGAAGATGTAAAGATGATAGAAATGTGGGAAACTAATGTCTGTTTGTATTTCTGCAGAGACGAGAGATGGCTGAAAAATCTTCATGGCGGTCTGGTCCGAAATGGAGAAGATGAGGAAAAGATAACGTCTACAACAAACGTGGACATCACTGGATGTACGAGGTATGGGGCGCTGTGTAGGAGAGGAGATGCTCCGGCTCCTCCCTCTGCCATTTACAGAAGGAGGATTCAGAGCTGGGTGAGGATGACCAAAGGGGTCAGAAGGGCACAGGCAGGTGGCAAGATGGTCGGGGGGGACGCTCAGGCCTGGGCAGGCAGGATCTGGGGCGAGGGAGGAGAGTGGAGGATCTTCCTGGCTGTGTGTAGCCTGCTGTTGCATATTGTATAATGTGAAGCAGGCAGTGCAGCCAGGACACGTCCTCCCCTCTCCATATGATTTATAGAACTGGGCCTCAACCATATTTCAGCTGTAGTGTATGTTGGGAGTGGCCTATTAGATATGGGAGGGGCTTATAATAATGGGCGGGGCCTATTTTCGCTAATTCTTTCCGTTAGTATGTTTAATATATGGGCGTGTCACTAAAATAGCCCTGCCCACAAGATGCCACACCCCCTTTTCCTTTTCGGACCCCCCCTAGAAAAAATTCCTGGGTGCTCCCCTGGATGGAGTACCAGATTATGAATCCACGCATGCCTCCAACTCAGCTCCCTCAGTTTGCCAACCACGAGTGGCCATGGATGGCAGACGTATGCGATGTACTGCGTATCTTTGAGGAGTCCACCAAGAAGGTCAGCAGCGAGGACGCTATAGTGAGCGTAACCATCCCGCTCCTATGCGTCCTTAAAGAATCGCTCATCGCAATAAGGGAGAACGCATTGCACGCAGAGGAGACGGGGGTAGGAGGAGACGCAACGGAGCTACACAGTTCAGACCACACTTTTTGTCTGCTTCACGGGTGGCAGTTGCAGGAGGAGGAGGATGAGGAGGAGGAGGACGAACGTGGAGGTGGCTGGTGGAAGAGGCAGGAGGATGCTGGCGGCGAGGGTAGCAGTCCAGGCTGTGTGCGTCCCATTGGTTCAGGCGCGGATGGGGCGGAGAGGAAGCGGAAGAAGGAAGAGGAGGAAATGGCAAGTTGATCCTTCTGGTGGGGGCAGTGATCGCTCAATGCCTAATTCAGAGTCGGCACACATGGCTTGACTTCATGCTGGGCTGCCTTTTCCCGGGATCACTACGTTTGTCCGATTAGTGGAGAACAAACTGTACTGGGTTCTTCGCAATCCTGGACCCCCGGGTAAAAAGATAACGTCTCTCTTTTATTCCGGTACAGCGGAGAGGGACGAATCGCTTGCTGGAAATCCCAGAGGGAACTCGTGCAGAACAATGATGGTAGATTTTCCCACCACCATCGCTGGCGGCAGAGAGGAGAGGGTCTCCCAGAGTCCCACAACATCCATCAGGCCCCCAGCACCAGGGGAACACTCTCCAAGGTGTGGGACACGTTCATGGCACCCCCCCTCGTGCAACTTCCATCACTGCGGGGCCCGCTATCAGCAGGAGGGGACAAAGTATCGGCGGATGTTGCGGGAGTACCTGGCAGGACCGTAACCCTGTCCTCCCCGATCCCCTCGGCGTCTACACTTACTGGGTCTCCAAGTTGGACACGTGGCTGGAAAACTGTCCCTGTACGCTTGGAAGGTGCTTGCCTGCCCTGCCGCCAGCGTGCTATCAGAAAGGGTGTTCAGCGCAGCGGGGGCATTATAACCGATAAGCGCAGCCGCCTGTCAACCGACAGTGCCGACAGGCTGACGCTAATCAAAATGAACAGCAAGTGGATTGACCCGGACTTTGCTTCTCCAACAGTGGAAAGCAGCCAAAAGTGAAGTGCCATCTGTATGAAGTGCCATTTCCTCCTCCACCTCCTCCTCCTCCTCCTTACACCGCCGTAGAATTGCTCCGTAAATAAGAAAAATTTATATATTTTATGGCTCACCTCTTGGGCCTCCACAAAATGTTTAAGAGGTCTCACCTCTTGGGCCTCCACATAATTTTTAAGAGGTCTCACCTCTTGGGCCTCCACATAATTTTTAAGAGGTCTCACCTCTTTGGGCCTCCACAAAATTTTTAAGAGGTCTCACCTCTTGGGCCTCCACAAAATTTTTAAAGAGGTCTCACCTCTTGGGCCTCCACATAATTTTTAAGAGGTCTCACCTCTTGGGCCTCCACAAAATTTTTAAGAGGTCTCACCTCTTGGGCCTCCACATAATTTTTAAGAGGTCTCACCTCTTGGGCCTCCACATAATTTTTAAGAGGTCTCACCTCTTGGGCCTCCACATAATTTTTAAGAGGTCTCACCTCTTGGGCCTCCACATAATTTTTAAGAGGTCTCACCTCTTGGGCCTCCACATAATTTTTAAGAGGTCTCACCTCTTGGGCCTCCACAAAATTTTTAAGAGGTCTCACCTCTTGGGCCTCCACATAATTTTTAAGAGGTCTCACCTCTTGGGCCTCCACATAATTTTTAAGAGGTCTCACCCTCTTGGGCCTCCACATAATTTTAAGAGGTCTCACCTCTGGCCTCCACATAATTTTTAAGAGGTCTCACCTCTTGGGCCTCCACATAATTTTTAAGAGGTCTCACCTCTTGGGCCTCCACATAATTTTTAAGAGGTCTCACCTCTTGGGCCTCCACATAATTTTTAAGAGGTCTCACCTCTTGGGCCTCAACATAATTTTTAAGAAGGTCTCACCTCTTGGGCCTCCACAAAATTTTTAAGAGGTCTCACCTCTTGGGCCTCCACATAATTTTAAGAGGTCTCACCTCTTGGGCCTCCACATAATTTTTTAAGAGGTCTCACCTCTTGGGCCTCCACATAATTTTTAAGAGGTCTCACCTCTTGGGCCTCCACAAAATTTTTAAGAGGTCTTCACCTCTTGGGCCTCCACAACATATTTTTAAGAGGTCTCACCTCTTGGGCCTCCACATAATTTTTAAGAGGTCTCACCTCTGGGCCTCCACATAATTTTAAGAGGTCTCACCTCTTGGCCTCCACAATAATTTTTAAGAGGTCTCACCTCCGGGCCGTCCACATAATTTATCGAGGTCTCACCTCTTGGGCCTCCACATAATTTTAAGAGGTCTCACCTCTTGGGCCTCCACATAATTTTTAAGAGGTCTCACCTCTTGGGCCTCCACATAAGTTTTAAGAGGTCTCACCTCTTGGCCTCCACATAATTTTTAAGAGGTCTCACCTCTTGGGCCTCACATAATTTTTAAGAGGTCTCACCTCTTGGGCCTCCACATAATTTTAAGAGGTCTCACCTCTTGGGGCCTCCACAAAAATTTTAAGAGGTCTCACCTCTTGGGCCTCACATAATTTTTAAGAGGTCTCACCTCTTGGCCTCCACATAATTTTAAAGAGTCTCACCTCTGGCCTCCACAAATTTTTAAGAGGTCTCACCTCTTGGGCCTCCACATAATTTTAAGAGGTCTCACCTCTTGGGCCTCCACAAAATTTTTAAGAGGTCTCACCTCTTGGGCCTCCACATAATTTTTAAGAGGTCTCACCTCTTGGGCCTCCACATAATTTTTAAGAGGTCTCACCTCTTGGGCCTCCACATAATTTTTAAGAGGTCTCACCTCTTGGGCCTCCACAAATTTTTAAGAGGTCTCACCTCTTGGGCCTCCACATAATTTTAAGAGGTCTCACCTCTTGGGCCTCCACATAATTTTTAAGAGGTCTCACCTCTTGGGCCTCCACAAATTTTAAAGAGGTCTCACCTCTTGGGCCTCCACATAATTTAAGAGGTCTCACCTCTTGGGCCTCCACATAATTTTTAAGAGGTCTCACCTCTTGGGCCTCCACATAATTTTTTAAGAGGTCTCACCTCTTGGGCCTCCACATAATTTTTAAGAGGTCTCACCTCTTGGGCCTCCACATAATTTTTAAGAGGTCTCACCTCTTGGGCCTCCACATAATTTTTAAGAGGTCTCACCTCTTGGGCTCCACAAAAATTTTAAGAGGTCTCACCTCTTGGGCCTCCACAATAATTTTTAAGAGGTCTCACCTCTTGGCCTCCACAAAAATTTTTAAGAGGTCTCACCTCTTGGGCCTCCACATAATTTTTAAGAGGTCTCACCTCTTGGGCCTCCACATAATTTTTAAGAGGTCTCACCTCTTGGCCTCCACATAATTTTTAAAGAGGTCTCACCTCTTGGGCCTCCACATAATTTTTAAGAGGTCTCACCTCTTGGGCCTACAAACAATTTTTCAAGGTCTCACCTCTTGGGCCTACAAACATTTTTTAAGAGGTCTCACCTCTTGGGCCTCCACATAATTTTTAAGAGGTCTCACCTCTTGGGCCTCCACATAATTTTTAAGAGGTTCTCACCTCTTGGGCCTCCACATAATTTTTAAGAGGTCTCACCTCTTGGGCCTCCACATAATTTTATCGAGGTCTCACCTCTTGGGCCCTCCACATAATTTTATCGAGTCTCACCTCTTGGGCCTCCACATAATTTTTAAGAGGTCTCACCTCTTGGGCCCTCCACATAATTTTTAAGAGGTCTCACCTCTTGGGCCTCCACAAAATTTTTAAGAGGTCTCACCTCTTGGGCCTCCACATAATTTTTAAGAGGTTCTCACCTCTTGGGCCTCCACATAATTTATCGAGTCTCACCTCTTGGGCCTCCACATAATTTTATCGAGGTCTCACCTCTTGGGCCTCCACATAATTTTTAAGAGGTCTCACCTCTTGCGGCCTCCACATAATTTTTAAGAGGTCTCACCTCTTGGGCCTCCACATAATTTTTTAAGAGGTCTCACCTCTTGGGCCTACAAACAATTTTTCTCATGGCTCACCTCTTGGGCCTACAAACAATTTTTAAGAGGTCTCACCTCTTGGGCCTCCACATAATTTTAAGAGTCTCACCTCTTGGGCCTCCACATAATTTTTAAGAGGTCTCACCACTTGGGCCTCCACATAATTTTTAAGAGGTCTCACCCTCTGGGCCTCCACATCATTTTTAAGAGGTCTCACCTCTTTAGCCTCCACACAATTTTTAGGACGTCTCACCTCTTGGGCCTACAAATAATTTTTATTATGGATCACCTCTTGGGCCTTAATACAATTTTTAAGAGGTCTCACCTCTTGGGCCACCATATAATTTTTCGAGGGCTCACCTCAAGCTAACTTTGCGCACTCATTAAAATATTTTCACAACAAGGACCTAAGAGCCCTCGATGGGAGAGCTTTGTGTGGGGGCCTGTTATAGGGAAGAGATGCGGCCCTGCGGGCTCTAGCCTGCCTTCTCCATGAGCCTCTGGCCAGCCCACGGCCTCTTCCTGCCTTTTGCGGTCCTACGCATCCCTCAACATCCCCACTGCTTTACCTGCTAGACATGACACTGGGCCAGGTCGGGTCACTGACTTCGTCATACTCAACCACCTCCTCTTACACTGCCTCACTTTGCTACAACAGCCTCCCTTGCTGGCAACTGTGTCTCATCATCGTCCCTAATCATTTTACACTTTAGTGCCCGTTCCACACCACCATCAGCTAGAGATGGAGCTTGCTCCAGTGTTTGGGCATCAGAACAAACAAAATCCTCAGATAGCTCCTGCGATTCTTTGCATGTGTGGGAACACTGGGTTGATAACATTGGGCAGGGTGGGAGGAAGGAGGGTCAGAGTGAGGGTCCCTGCAGTTTCTGCAGGCTATCGACGAGACTGGACTTTGTGGACTTGACTGGGTGGTGGACAGATTTAAAAGGAGAATCTAGAAGGAGAAGGAGGGTTTGCCGAGCTGTCTGTAAGGGTTGCGGAAATCCAGACAGAACCAAGGCCCCAAACTTGGGTGGGGGTAGCAGGTTTGCCCGTCCCCGCCTCCACAACATTCACCCAGTGTGCTGTCAGGGAGATGTAGCATCCCCGGCCTCAAACCAAAGTGTTGGTGGTCAAATGGCCTTTTGCAGTAACCGTGTTACTCGGGCGTGGATGATGTTTTGGGACATGTGCCTGGGCAAGGCAGGGATGGCACAGAGGGAAAAATAGTGATGGCTTGATTGCTTTCCCCCTTGCCTATGCCATCTGTGGTTGTCATAGGCAACGTGATTTTAAGGGGTGCAGAATTTCATCTTCTTTTTTGTCTAGTTTGGCTTGGGGTCCATGGCAATGTAGAGGAAAGAAGGTTTCCTTGTATGGTCTCACTTTACAGAGAGGTTATATTGTCTTTGGAGTGTATTGTTGAGAGGCTGTGATAGTGGCGTAATAGTGCGACTTGGGCGCGTTATATGCACCCAGACATGCTTCCCCTGCTGTCCCAGTTGCATTCCAGCAGTGTTGGCATCCTTTTCTGAGGTTTCAGGGTGGACTTGGTGACCTCCAAGTGGTCGAATTGAGATTTCCAAGTGGCGAGCATTTTTTTCCCATAGACTTTAATGGGATTCGATATTCAGTCGAATAGTCGAATTTCGCGGTCTATTCGAATCGAATTTCGAACTTTCGAATATTTCACTACTCGCTCATCTCTACTAATGTATTATGATTGTCCAAATTGCCTTCTTTGCTGGCTAGATTAATTTTTCCATCACATTATACACTGCTCAATATCATGGTTATGACCACCCTGAAATTCATCCATGGTGGTCGTGCTTGCACACTTTAGGAAAAAGTGCTGGCCTTTCTGGTGGCCAGAACCGTGGGAGCGCACATAGGCTGGTGCTTTTTACTATAGTGTGCAAGCACGACTACTGCTGCTGGATTGCAGGGTGGTCATAACCATGGAAATGAGCAATGTATGTGATGGAAAAATAAATCCAGCCAGCAAAGAAAGCAATATGGATAATTTCAATACATTAGTGAGTGGCTTTTATTAACTTTCTCTACATAATAAATGCTATTTGCTGAAGTGAGACAACACCTTTAACATGAAGTTGACCTTAAAGCCTCAGTCGTCTATTTACATGGGATTTGTTCAATGTGATTAAAAAAGCATATAGGTGATCAGTACAACAGTTTACAAGCTATGGTAACAATTTAACTGGGAGTGTTAACACGATATTAAGGGTCAGGCCTCAATTGTCTGTTTATGTATATTCAGTTTCCACACGGTTGGAATAAAATATTTTTTGGGACTTGTTCAATTTAATTAAACCAGCATATATACATGATTATTGCAGCAAAACACAAGGGATAGCAGCAATCCACCTTTGAGTGTTAGCGTGAAATTGAGAGTGAGGCCTGACCCTTAATAATCCATTAACATTCATTTATTTCACACGGTTGACATTTTATTTGTTTGGGACTTCTTCAGTTTAATTAAACCAGCATATAGGTGATCAACAGGCCAGCACACAAAAAAAATCTATGAGGGATAACTAATTTAGGCCTAAATATACGTTTTCCTTTATTTCTGTTTTCATACGTTTCCAATCTTTTTTTTTTATCTGGGAGTAATAACGAATTTAGGCCCAAATCCTTTTCCCTATATTCACTTTTTTTTTTTTTTTTGGGGGGGGGGGTGTTCATTATATTCAAACTAGTAGCATATATATGTGTTTACTACACCAAGACACAGGGTAGTGCACAACATCTGAGAGGCCTAAAAATGTCCAGGCTATGGAAGGTTTCCAAACGAAAAACCCAAGTCCAGAATGTGGGTAGTAGCAGCACCAACTATCCGGCAAGAAGTAGTAGTAGTAGTAGGTCACAGTTCTTCCTGCTGGCTTCAGAAAGGCACAACATTATAGTTGTGGAGAAAGAGGATGATATTGTGGATTGAATGGCTCACCACTCCTCTCAGTTGCAGCAGGATGACATGGAGGTGACTTCAGGATCAGACACCGTGCCGTGGAGCCAGGGGTCACAGCGTTCCTCCTGCTCCTCCGCATTTCAGCCCCAGGGAAGACTTTCAGTGGAGTTCTCCCAGTCTTCACTCTCCCTTCCTAGAGGGACGCCTTCCTTTTTCCTAAGAAGTGGCAAGAAAACCCCACCATGCCCTACAGCAGATAAACTAGAGAATCTCCCTGTTGACGAATTGTGTGAGAGCAGTCAATGTTTGTACTGCCCTTAGGAGGAGGTGGATGAGGAGGCTGCAGACCCCAGGAATAGCCATGTTGGTGATGGTAGTAGTGGCCCCCATAGCCGTGCTATTGGCGTTGGCAGTGGCAGTTGGGGAAGAGCAGGGGTGGGGGGGCAAAAGCTCACCATGATATCCCACAGTCTGATAGAAGTGAATGGGAGAGTGAGGACTCCGATGACAATAGTGTGCTGGATAGGACCTGGGAGTCAGATCAGGGTGCTGAGGAGAAGGCAACATCAGGGGAGGAGGGTTATGGTGGCAGCAATAAAGAGCAGAGGACATGTACCTCCCAAAGAACAGCCAGTGCCATGTCTGCTTTGGGATCTGGAGTTATGCCCAAAACGTGCCAGAGCTAAGCCCAGCTTGGCTGCTTCTATCTCTGCTGTGCGAGTATCTCCTGTCTGGAATTTTTCTCCATGCTGCCGGAAGACCAAAGCATTATGCAAGCTGTGCAAGAGCAAATTAAGACGTGGGCAGGCAAACACAAACATAGGCACTACAGCTCTATTGAACCACATGAAGCATCACCCCATCCATACAGAGGTGGCAGCCAGCCAACGCAGCCGGAGTTTCCTCCTTCTACCAGTCCCCCTTGCGGCAGACAGGCCGCATTCATGGGCAGAACGGTGTCTTTCACATTGTCATCATCTGTTTCCGCTTCTCCTGCTCAGACCCTTCCTCCTCCTTCCTTGTCAGCAATCGATAACAGAGTGTGTGGCCAGGAAACAACTCTACGTGCCCAGCAATCTGAGCACAAGCTTAATTCCCACCTGGCCAAGTTGCTGGTGGTGCAGTTGCTGCTTTTAGGAAGCTAATGGCATGCACTCAGCCTCCCTGGAAGATTCCTAGCTATGCTTTGTACTCTCATTTGGCAGACATGGGCCGATCCCTGTAATTCTCTCGGTGTTGCAAGGTACCCACCACGGTGGACACCTAGAGCAGCTCTTACGGGCAGGGACAGTACATGTCTTTCACGGCCCACTGGGTCAATGTTTTTTCTGGCAGCCATGAGACAGCACTCCAGCAATGTGGCCAGGTCCTATTGACCTTCCCCACTGTTGTGTTGGCTTGGCTTCCACACCAGGCACTTATCTGCCTCCTCCTCCTCCATGGACACGTTCCCGTCCCCAATAGCAGCAGGGCACATGGTCACTCGCACTACCCCTCCTTCTTATCACATGTGTCAGGTCAAGCATTGTCAGGCTGTGTTGGAGCTGATCGGCCTGAGAGAGAGTAGCCACACCGGAGAGTAGTAGCTCAAGTACATCAAGAAGCAAACATCCTGCTGGCTGTCACCCCGCTGACTCCAGCTGGGCAACAACAATGGGTGGAACATCCTTGCAGCTCTGAACTTTGGCAAAATAACACATGCTCCCTGCATGGCGCACATCATCAACCTAGTGGTCCAGTGCTTTCTAGATAAGTACACTGGCTTGCACAAGGATTTGGTCATGTACCAGACAGCCTCAGCAACAGGGAGCATGTGATGCTTCAAGGTCAGGTAGAGGCAGCTCATCCAAGACGCCTGTCGGGTACTGAAGCCCTTCGAAGAGGCCACAAAGTTTCTCAGCAGGGACAACTGTGGCATGAACAAACCCATCCCTCTCATATTTATCTTAGAACAGCACAGCAGAAGAAGAGCTAATGAGACCTGCCTACTATAACATTCTATATGTTGCTGCTGCCGCCTACATCATGCCACTTATGCGACTTGCCTACCATCATGTTCTGTATGGCTGCCACTGCCGCCTCCATCATGCCCATGCTGTCTGTCTCCCTGCCATCATGTTGTGTACGGCTGCTGCCTGCATCATGCTAATGCTGTCTGTCTGCCTACCATCACATTCTGTATGGCTGCTACTGCCACCTCTATCATGCCAGTGCTGTCTGTCTGCTTACCATCACGCTCTGTATGGCTGCTGCTGCCGCCTTCATCATGCCACTAATGCAACCTGCCAATTATCATGTTCTGTATGGCTGCTGCTAATGCCTGCATCATGCTACTAACGAGACCTGCCTCCATCATGTTAAGGCAGGTCTGCCTACCATCATGTTCTGTACAGCTGCTGCTGCTTGCATCATGCCAGTGCTGTCTGTCTGCATACCATCATGTTCTGTACGGCTGCTACTGCCACCTCCATCATGCCGCTAAAATGACTTGCCTACCATACGATCTGTACTACTGCTGCTGCCACCTCCATCATGCAGTGCTGTCTGTCTGCCTACCTTCACATTCTGTATGGCTGTTGCTGCTGCCTCCATCATGCCATTAATGCAACCTGCCTACCATCACGTTCTGTACGGCTGCCGCCTCCATTATGCCACCAACGTCATCATGTCTCTGACGACCGCAATCTCTAAGGCTCCTGCTCCATCGTGCTGCTGCCTCTCTACTAACATGTACCATATAGCTGCTGTTGCTCCTCGCTTTTAATCCCTTACTGCCACTACCATTAACTCAAAGCATCTGCCACCACTATTAGTACTACTACTACTACTGTTATTGCTACTACTACCCATAGACAGCCTTGTATGTTCCATGTTATGCTGCCCCTGCTGCCGCTACTATTGTGGCCGCATGCCACTGTATCCATACCATACCTTTTACACATCCACTACTGCTGCTCCCAGTTATAAGGGAGAGTATTTTTTGGCTTGTTCACAATGAGCTATTTTTACTTCTAACAATCAACATTTCTGTGTGTTGTTCAGGTAGGCTTTCCAACCCTGTCAAGGCCTAATTTTTGGACGCTTGGTCCCCCAAGCCACTTTTTTTATTTTATTTTTTTTTTCATCCCATAATACTGTGTGTGTTTAAACATCATCTGCCCCGATAAGGGACCATTTTTGGAAACTTTGGAATGTGAAAATCAAAACACGTGTGCCTCCTGAGTCCTAGGAGGCTAGAGAAGGTTATATACCAACTTTCAGGGCAATTGGAGCAACTTTGATTCGGTCCGAACTGAACTTTTTTTTAAAAATTCAGTGAACTGGACTTGAAACGAATCTCGACTGGTCCGCTTATTTCTAAATGAAAACATTAGCAATGTTTTGTATGTGTTATATATAATACATTTATATCACTTTTATTTTCCACATTTTAAAAAAATGTTTGCATCTTGTTCATTTATCAGTCTCCCTCACGTTCAATTAATGGACACAAAATCATCTTACCTCTTTAAAGTTTATGAGCGTTTTTCATGTTTTTTTGTCACTATTATTAGAAATATCATGATGAAAATTTGTGCAAATAATAAATATCTAAAATAATAAATAGCATTCTCAGGAAAAAGTCCAGCATTTGTCACTTAGAGTGTTTCCAAAAATAATTATAATTCCACATGTCACATATTATTATCCAAATTGTATTCCAGAAAACCCACATTCACTCTTCCCAGTGGAACGGATGGGTAGAAAATCTAATTCTGCTGCTCTTTATAATTATTTTGCTAAAGAAAGTTTTACAATCCTGCAATAAGTAGTTGTGGTTACTTGAAGCTGGCAGGCATCTGAAATGTTCCCTTATTATTACAGTGTTGGTGAAATGAGAAATGACATCTGTTGCCTCCTCGGCAGATTACTCATTGGAGTCACTTACAGTGCACAGAAAGCAATTTAATAAATTAAGCATAAACTACTCCTGCAAATTATGTATTTACAGTGTTTTGTACACATTTATGTGCCTTTAATGCACAGTCAGTATGCATGGAATACATCTTATATATTCGCATGATAAGTAATGCTATACTGCTTATTTTTTAATATTGTTCTTTTTTTTTATTAGTTTTTAGTTTTAGTTATTAGTTTTTTAAATGAAATTGAGAAAGTTCACATAAATGGTGGCTGTATAATGAGCAAGGATATGTACAGATTAATTCCAACAGGTAAAGGGGTTTTCCAGGCTCCTGATATTGATGACCTATCCTCAGGATAGGTCATTAATATTGATTTGTGAGGGTCCAACACCCTGCACCCCCAACGATCATCTGTTCACTGAAGCCTGAAATGGCTTTTGAACGGAATAGGAAAACAGCTCATTTCAAAGTGCATTGGCTGACCTAGGTGACTACAGCTCATCTCACATTGTAGTGAATGGAAGCTGAGCTGCAGGGCCAATACACTTTGAACGGAGCTGTGCTTCCTGTTCCATTCAAAGTGATAGTTTCAGCATTGGAGGCCGCAGGGAACGGCTCATAGGTGGGGCTGCAGATTGGGTATTGACGACTTATCCTAAGGATAGGTCAATATCAGTAGCCAGGAAAGCCCATATTATGGCTAGCTGGACAATTTACACTGGCCAATTATTGCAATTTGATCATTATAGGACTGAAAGCAGCCGTTAGGTTCCAGAAAAGTAAATTAGCAAGTCGATGGACAGAACGTTTGCACAGTGCCCTCCGTTTCATCATTTTAGTCACCAATTCCCAGGTTCCTCTTCTACCATCTGCCATCAAAGATGACTACATTACTTCTCAGATTACTTAATACATACTGTGCATCAGTAGTCCAAGATGCTTCCTGCTTGTCCAGTCCTGCTCTTGGATTGGCAGGCACCCATCACATAAACAGCGCGGGTCAATCTGAGTGCAGGAGGAGGTGTCTTGAATTGCCAAATGCCCAGTGTACATTAGGTAGTTTGAGAAGCCTTGAGGCCATCTTAGATGACAGAAGAGGAGACCTGGAGCTGGTGGATCTACAGCTGAAAAGATGAAAAGGAGGGCATTAGGTAAGTGTTCTAGGCACAGCCCAGTTCCATAATGTGAATTCTTATTCTTGAACCAGAGAGTCACTTTAATTATTGATGGCCCACCTTTAGGTCATCAATAATTTTGCTTGGGATTATAATGAAATGACTGCTAAAACATGAACTTTACAAGATAGGAATTGTCAGTTTATGATGAGGCTAGTGTTCAGTACAGAAACTGCAGAATTTCAGGTTTTTATAAATATAAATAATGACAGTCGAAATGGAAAAAAAAATCTCCAAAATGATTAAAAATATGTTCAATATAAAAACTCAATGTAACCAATAGGTCATGTTATGATGATACATTCCCTTTAATCACATCCTCAGCTTCAACTTTTCAGATTTTGCTGTGTTAGGGGATCTTTGCCATATGCACTGATGACCTTACTCTGTGGGTGAAACCAGTAGGAAATATTTAATAGCCCTGCAGCTCCACCACAGAGAAAATGAAGCATTGCACAAGTTGTATTGAAATTAAAGGCTTGCCTGTGTAATATCACATTGGGTCTCTCAGATCAAAAGATGCTCTCCTCTCTGGTTGATAGATAAGAGTCCTAAATAGGCAATCTCCCTCTTCTAGTTCATCCATTCAAAAAAGTAATTTAAAAAGGCCACATGTAAGTATGAAAAGTGTGTCCTGCATGTTAAATTAGACATATTTCTGGAGCAGATTGTTGCGCAAAGTAAGGGCACACTATTTACCCCTTTCAGTATTGAAGAGGGGAGCTTTTGGAAACAATTACACCTCTTTGCGCCCAGCCCTGGATTTCTGCTTGTGCACATTGTGGTTTTCTTGCAGATTGCAGCAGGTTTTATTCCAGTTTCTTCCAGTATTTATTTTGCTTGATTCCTTTTACCCACTATATCCACAAGCCCTTCCAGGTGCTGATGCAGAGAAGCATCTCCACAGCCTTAGGCTGCCACCACCATACTAGTGTGGGCATGTTCATGGTGTGTGGTGGTTGGATTACTGAAAACATCCCTTTCTCTGTTCAAACATTTCTTTTCAGATCATATGACCTTTACACTTGATTTTAAAGAGTATCACAAGTGGGCAACATATTGGCTATAAACTTGATACATGCCAAATGGCATTTTCTGTTTTTCTAAATAAAGAAGGTTAACACAATCTGCTGAGTGCAGGCTTAAAGAGGTTTTCTGAAATGAGCAAATATTTTACTATTTTTAATGTCAGGCAAAACATTTTCAGTTGGAATAATGTAAAAATGTTCCTGTGTATCTATACTGTTGTTGCATGCTTGTTATGACGCCACTGATGTTCTTTTGTTTTCCCATCATTACATTCAATCATGGTGTCTATCAGAGCCATCTCTAGTGTGCCAAATGTTAGAAGGGATTTTCAGGTACTTAGACTTTAATAGCCTATCCTCAGGATAATTCACTAAATTCAGATCTGTGGGGGGTCTGACAAGAGGCACCAAAAACTTTACAGGGGATGGAACCAGAAGCACATGGTTCTGTCACCTGTCTAGTGCTGTTGTGAATGCCCCCTTTGTGCCCCCACACATTAGAATGCAACCCTAGTTTTTTTAGTATTTTTTATGTTATTTGGCCAATAGTACCAATAAGCTAGTGGATGGCAAATGATTGACAGGAACAGGGCTAACCACCCTGTTCCTCCCCTCTTGGTAGGAGTGGGCTAGTCCTGCTTCCTGTCAGGAGAGGGAGTTCCTGTCCAAAGACATAGATGAGAGGAAACACATTGCAGAGCTCCTGGTCCTGCCAAGGATTCTCCATAGAGAACAACCAAAATCATTCTTCAAGTAAATCCTTGAGAAGCCAGACAGCTATGACCAGCTAACACACTGCTGGAAGGTGGGTGACTAGAGCTAAGACACCTGTCACCCAAACTACCACTAGGTCAGTTAAAGCTAGATTCTGGACCTGACAGTGGACATCTACACTCACAAAGTTTGAATTGCAGCCATCCACCATTTCCATATTCCTTACTGGTGCAAGAGATAGCATTTGGATCTTGCTGCTGTTGAAAGTACCAGAAGTTATTCTTTGCACTTAGTAAAAGAAACTGTTATATTTCCACCTCTAGCTTCATTCTTCAAAACTACATTTCCACTGCACCAATCGCCTGGGAGCAATGGCCTGATGGAGTACATCATGACACAACACTTCATCAGGGCCACTACCACTGCTAACCTGTACTTCTCCCCTAGGGCTCACTGCATCAGAAGTCAGGACATAATAAAAAAAATCAGCTGGTTCTTAGAAGTTATTAAAATTAGAAGAATACAACCTCAGATGAACAACACCACCAACAAATTACACAGTTCCATTATCTATTCACGACTTAGTCTCTTACTCAGTTCTCTATATGCATAACAATGAGTTCAGAGAGCCACCCCCTCTTGTGACCTGTGTAATACCCAAAATATGGACATTACTATTGTTGTACTAATTTATTGTATTTCACATAATTTGGATGTAATCCTAATATATGACATTTTATGTACCTGGCTTACCAGCAGGTGTAGTGTTACCATTCCATTCCTTCCCCCTTTGGTAGCAGTGCATTAGTCCGACTTCCTAAGGGTAGGGGCTGAGAGTGTTATTCAGTCGAGAGGACAGTGAAGCGGAGAGGGGATGTCGGTGGCCCCTCTCCAGCCATAATGTTGAGTAATCAGCTCGTAGAGCACTCACTCCCTGCATATACAGAAAGGGAAAATGGACCAAAGACACCCTCATCATCATCAAGCCAATATTAGGTCACTGTTATCTAAGTGCAGAAGTTATTAACATCAAGTCTGTCTGCCACCATACCTGCTGGTGCCAGAAGAAATTTGCACTAAAGTCTGTTGAAACCATTTGTATCTTTAAGTTCAAGTTGCACTTAATAAAATAACTTTATTATGTTTCAAGTCAGGCCTCATTCATCTTCATCAAGGTAGGACACCTACAACACTCCATCAGGGCTTCTAACATTCCCATCCTCTACACCGGCTCCCACAAGGGCTCGCTGCACCTATCGCTGCAGGATTGGTAAATTTTCAATACCTCAGTGTTGATTGGGTAAAAGTCAAGAACTCCATGTTACACTGGCTGTAGGCCACAGAGAAAAGACATTTATAAAGACAAAAAATACAAATTTTGACTATTTTTTAACTTTTGAAAACTACTTTTCCGGCACAGAGAGATAATAAATCTCCCCCTTTTCACACTTGGATTTTCCATTTTACCTTCATTTATGTCTGCTGTTGTTCACCAGAGGTTGTATTTACACAATTTTAAGACCTTCTAAGGAGCAGATATTTTTTTTTTATTATGTCTTGATACGTACAACCATAGAATCCAAAGAGGATGTACTTTATTATGGCCATACTTTTTTGGTAATTTTGCTAAGTACACACATAAGGAAAATATGTAGGCTTATATCATCATTGGACTAACTATACTTTGAGGCATAATCAGTGACTTGGAAATGTTCTTGTGTCCATCCCCGACTGGTATTTTTCAGCTTGTTATATAGATAGATTTTGTCTTCATTTTGTAATTTTTCCAGAAAATGTACTCATTAGCAGTTGAACCTTCTTGAAGCTGTCATATTTATATGGTGATCAGCGGAAACCTTGTCTGCACTCATGTAATCGCAATTTTGTTAATGATGTACTTAGTAAACTAACTGGCCGTTTCAGGTGTATTGTATTAATGGGGTCAATAATTATACATTCAATTATTTTGTCTTTAGCAATTTTAATGCCAACCAGGGTTAATAAAAGCTCATTAAATTGATAAAGGGTGAGACTGCACATTGAAGCTGGCTGCGCTAGCCAAGTAATGCCCATGTGTGTTGGCAATTGGCCTGTACATCGTGTGGCCTTTCATCACCTAATGTGGGTGTGACTAAGGCCTTGTTCACACGTCAGTTATTCGATCAGTTATTTCCATCAGTTTTTGTGAGCAAAACCAGGAGTGGAGGCAACACAGAGATAAGGTATATTGAAAATATCTGCACCTGGTCTGTGTTTTTGACCTGTACCTGGTTTTGGCTCACAATAACTGATGGAAATAACTGATCAAAAAACTGACGTGTAAACAAGGCCTTAGCTGTGCAAACCCATCTGTATCGTGTTTTATCATCCTTAGTGATATGTTGGAAAAGATGCTTGCCTGCATAATAGTGGGAATGTACACATTATTCACTTAAAGGGGTTTTCTGGATGTTTAAGGACTCATGCACACAACTGTTGGATGTTTTGCGATCTGCAAATTGTGTGCATTCTGCATTTTGTGGAACAGAATGGCTGGCTCCTAACAGAACAGTCCTATCCTTGTCTGTAATGCAGACAATAATAGGACATGTTCTATTTTTTTGCGGCACGGCCATGCGGACATACGGACATGGAGTAATTTCCATCTTTTTACAACCCCATTAAAGTGAATGGTTCAACATATGGGCCGCAAAAAAAGAAAAAAGGAACAGACACAGAAAGGCCTAAAGGCCCCGAGGCAGCATCACCAGATCCTTTGGGAAAATATTACTGGCCAGCATTCCCAATCACAATAAGTCTGTCCTCCATCACCTGCTCCTCTTTGTGGCAGCCAACCCACATCCATAAGCAATATAAAATGTTTGTCATCATCACCATGATCATCACCTTCTTCTTCTCCTGCTAATAATCCTCCTTGTCTTATTGTAGTATCCCAGGGCAGACACTACCATTCCTACACTCTGCCACTGTCTCTAATGGCTAACACATAATGTCATCTGTGCATTTAATTCTAGGTCCTTTGATATTGTGCCTTACTAACATGTAACTGTTATGTACTGTATTACACGCACTGTGCCTTGTTCACCAGAAGGTGGCAGTATATCTGGCAGAGAGTACCTTTAGGTAGAATGGAACTTACCATTCCATTCTCCCCCCTTTGGGGTAGAAGTGGGCTGTTCATGTTTCCTACCAAGGGATGGGGTTGCAGGAAGCTGTGGTGAATTGAGTTTAGTCCAAAGGGACCAGACATGGCGCAGTGATGGGAGCGTTCCCCCCTCCTGCTGAAGGAGCTTTGGGAATTTAGCTCAGAGAGTACCCCACTACGATATATAAAAGGACTTAGTACCTCTGAGAAGGAAAGTGGTGCCAAAGACACCCTACTCAGCAAAATGGGTCACAGGATACCTCACTCTCATAAGAAACAGTAACTAAAGCTGATAACTAGACTGAAGCCAGAGATAATCACAGCAGCAGAGAGATAAAGCAAAGTATCCAAGTTTACCCTTAGCCTGCTGGAGCCAAGAGAAAGATCACGTATTGTTTGGATGACACAAGGTTATCGCAAGTTTAGATAGCATGGAACTGACCATTCCATTCTCCCCCTTTTTGTGTAGAGGTGGGCTATTACTTCCAAGCGAGGGGTTGCAGAATGTTATAGTTAGTCGAGAGTTGGAGTTGTGAGTTGGAAGGATAGGAGACAACATGGCGCAGTGAGGGGCCATGCAACAGGAGCCCCAGGAAGCAGCTTGCAGAGCACCATGACTCCTTGCAGAGACACTGCAATGGATGGGAGTGTGTGCATTGGTTGTGAAATAAGAAACCACCATCTGGGAGCGCTTGTTAGAGACTGTGCAGAATGTGCACAGTTGGAAAGGTATCAGTTGTGATAGGTAAAGATAAGGCCATCTATATTGTTGCTAACAAAATTAGGAGACAACTGCCACAGTGTCCACATTTAGGGAGACAGAGTTGTCACTTAAAGCGACAGTAAAGTATTTATTGCCACTTAAAGAGACAGTGTGACAATTTATCCTATTGACTGTAACTGTGACCAGTATTACATTAAATAAGGGTCCATTCACACGTCCACAGCTGTTTCACGTTCAGCAAATTGCAGATCTTCAAAACACGGCCACCTGCCTTCCGCATTTTGCGGTGCGCACATGGCTGGCACTATAATAGCATTGCCTTTTCTTGTCCGTGACTGCAGACAAGAATAGGAAATGTTCTATTTTTTTGCAGGGCCACGGAACGGAAGTGCAGGGTCTTTTGTGGCCCCATTGAAAATGAATGGGTTGCAACCGTTCTGCAGGATAGGTCATCAGTATCTAATCAGTACCCCCACCGATCAACTGTTTTTAAAGTGGTTTTCCAGGATTTTACTCCTGATGACCTATCCTCAGGATAGTCCATCAGTATCTGATTAGTGGGGGTCCGACAACTGGGACCCCCGCCGATCAGCTGTTTGAGAAGGTACTGGCGCTCCTGTGACTGCCGCTACATTCTCCCAGCCTATCAACCACAGCGGCTGTGCTTAGTATCGCGCTCTGCCCCATTCACTTGCATTATTAGTGATTCATGTGGGACACATCACAAAATCACAAAAAATCGCAAAAAATGATGGGTAAACTGCACTTCCTACAAAAGGGTTGTTGGGTGCACGCCTCAACGGGGAATGGTAAGTTCCCCCATCAACAGATGTAAACAGCCAGAATGAAAAAACTAAAAAAATGGAGACAGCATGTCCAAACCAATTGAAATTTTATCCAGATGCTGAATAAAATTCCAATTGGTTTGGACGTGCTGTCTCCATTTTTTTTATTTTTTTTTATTTTTTTTTTTCATTTTGGCTGTTTAAAACTTTCACATTCGTCAAAATTAGAATCTTTTAGGAAATACATTCGAAATTCGATTTGTGTAGTATCGATTTGATGATATCTACTTGATTTCTCTGATGATAAATCCAGCTATGTGCTACCTAATCAATACCAGTAACTGTTCACACAACCCTCCAGTAGATCCAAACATCTATGTGATGTCCCCAAGTGGACAACTCCATTTAGAGCTGACTTTGAAACCACTTACTTGCCCTTAGGGCCTACTTTTTATGAGCTGCTCCTGGCACCCCTGCCGATCAGCTGTTTGAAGAAACACCTGCTCGCCATTGACATTGCAGCGGCAAGCAGTGTAATTACAGCTCCAACGTCCCATTCCCTTGAATGGGAAGGAGCAGTTGTAGATCATATCCACGTACTTTTACTGAATTACTAATTGGATATGAGAAGAAACACTTGAGGAGCCTGAAAAATATTGTATTCTCCTCAAGGATAAATTTGAAAAAAAAACAAAAAACATTATGAATTGATTAAGTTCGAACAGGGCTTAAATAATGATTATTTAAAAGAGATTCAAGAGTTGAAAGCAACAAAATTCCAGAGAGATTAGACCGATTTCGAGCAAAATCGGGTATTCAAATGGAATGGCGGACAAAGGAATACTTTATGAAGAGATGATTCTAATATACCTCTTGAAAGTAGTCTAATCTAATTTATCTCAAGCGTCTCCATCAAAAAATTGTGACATGAGAGCTAAACATCCTGATACACATCATACTCTAATGAAGAGAAAATATAAGAATTCTAGGCATAATAACAAAGTTGATCTGAAGGTAGCGTCAGCGATCATCTGGCAGCCTAATACTGCCTCCAAATGCTTGTTTATCTGGCAATTGTGTTTTTTAAGCATGTTTAAAAATCACAATGGTGCCATCGGCAGATCGCGCTGTCCTGGATGAGGACGAGCGATGGCATAGCGATTGCACCACCTCATGCCATGGAAGACATCATTGCATGTAATAGCAGCAGTGTCCTCCACTAGATATCTGACAATTGCCGGGAGGGAATGCTTCCCTCCCGACAACTGTCTGCGGTATCGGGGTGTCTAATACACCCTTTAGAGTTGTTCTTCAGTCCAGTATCTGGCTCTGATAACATTACAGCTATTAAAGATAAATATTTTCTTGCACGCAAACTATTATTGAAGGAACGTTGTTTATTTTCATCCCAGGAAGATTTGGAAGCACTTTATATTGGAGAATCCCTCCTTGAACAAGGGGTAGGTGAGGAATCATTTCAGTCTGTTACACCTTAACCTTCTGTAATACCCCAGTGGTATTCTGTTCCTACACCCTGCTACTGTCTGTAATGGGCTAACAATGTCATCTTTGTATTTATTCCAGGTCCTTGTACACTGTACATTCATATTATTGCTATGAAACTGTTAGGTTCATGTAATGTACTTGGTTCATAAGCAGGTGGCAGCGTATATGGCAGAAAGATACATAGATAGAATGGAACTTACCATTTCACCCCCCCCCCTCACTTTTGGGCAGAAGTGGGCTAGTCCTGTTTCCTACCACAGGGAGCGGTAACAGTTCTAGTTTATGCCAGTCTAGTCTAGACAGTGGAGCTGAGAAGACATGAAAGATGGAGCAGTGAGGGAATTGTCCCCATCCTGCAGCAGAAGTCTCAAAAGGGAAGCAGCTCATAGAGCACCCTGACTCCTTACAGATTTACAAACAGAATATTGCAAGGGGTCAACAGCCAAAGGCACCCCACTCCAGAGATAACGGAACAGACCTAAAGTCCAGCTGCCAGACTAGAGCTAAACTTAGCACAACAGAGAGAGAAAGCAGAGTACTCAAGTTTGCCTGCCAGTTTATGCCAAAGTCTGCTGGAACCAAGAGAAAGCATGAATATTGTCTGAATACAAGTTGATGCAAGTAAAGCTGTTGAACTTTACAAAAGTCCAGACGCAACAATTTCTCCACCTCCACCATTACTCATGCCCTTTATTGCTTCAGAGCTAACCCTGGGGAGTGACAGTATCCAGGTAGGAGCACTATGACACACATAGAGACTATTAAGGGCCGCACCACACCAATTGACATTCCTATAGACCTGGGACACGATTAGCCCTGTGTGTGTGTGTGGGGGGGGGGCGGGGGGTTCTCATTGTGGATGAATTATATGGTTTCCCTAATAAATAACAATTTTATAATCTCTCTAAGGATCAGAGGATTGCCTTTTTGTGAACTTAGGCTACTTTCACACTAGCGTTTTTAAATTCCGGTATTGAGTTCCGTCATAGGGGCTCAATACCAGAAAAAAACGCTTCCGTTTTGTCCCCATTCATTGTCAATGGGGACAAAACTGAACTGAAGACAACGGAATGCTCCTGAAAGCATTCCGTTCCGTCTTCAGACCGGAGAACAAACCGCAGCATGCTGCGGTTTTCTCTCCGGTCCAGGCATCCACACTAAAACGGATCCGGAATGACCCCCAATGCAAGTCAATGGGGACAGATCCGTTTGGTGTGACCAACATGGTAAACAGATCCGCCCTCCTTTGACTTTCAATGGAGTTCAGGACGGATCCGTCACCACAGACAGACAGACAGACAGACATACATACACACACATACACACAAACAATACATACTTACATACTCCAGGCAGGCAGGCCGCACGTCTTCATGTCTAGGAGGCGCGCCGCTATGACGATTCCCTACAGCGCCCAGCAGAGGGCGCTGTGGGGAATCGTCAAGCTGCACGCCTCCTGGGCGTGAAGACGTGCGGCCTGCCTGCCTGCCTGGAGTATGTAAGTATGTATGTGTTTGTGTGTATGTGTATGTATGTGTGTATATGGTACTGTGTGACATGTGTGGGGCCGGAATGCGGTTCCGGCCCCACACATGTCCCTGCGGCAGTCCGAATACGATGGCACCCTTCACCTGCCGGATCCGGACTGCCGCCAGTGTGAAAGAGGCCTTAGGCACATGGAGGGAGATGTGTTTAAACCAGCTGATAAGGAAGGGGGAATGTGGTGATATGGCCTACGCAAATATATGACCACACAATATCTAATCTCTTCAACTCTGTATAGTTTACCCATGATATATAACTCCCTTCAAAGACCACCTAGGAGACTCATTGTTTCAGGTTGTAGGGGTTTATGTGAACCTGTATGCCATTTTCTGGATTATCATTTGTGACCTATTGTAGAATTTACCATCTTATGTGACTCCCCAGTTTTGAAATGTCGAGGGTATCCACATGGAGAATGATATGTATTTAGTATTTTGTGATGCAGAGCCCCTTAACATTTGTATTAGTCACAAATCTGAATTAAAGTTCTTGCAATTTTATTTACAAATGAGAATTTTGGGGCCTGAAATGGAATTGTTGTCACACTCATGAAATTTGTGCTTTCCCACAACTAATTTTTATTTAAAGATAAAGGTATTATTTACAGCTGCATGGCATGGCCATGGGGACCACTTGTGCCCCATCTTATGCAAATCTATTTCTTAACCTTTGGAAAGAGAGATGGCACAGACAAAGGAGGCATGTGAGCAGGTGACATTTTGGATCTATAGATGACACTGGGATTGAATTGGAGACCTTTTGGTGGCATCTTAACTCCAATCATTTAAATATTGTTTTGACCCACACGAATGATAGACAATGTATTGGAGTTTTTGGACATGAAATTGTTGTGAAAGAAGATGGTTATAGTGGTACATAATTGTCCCAAAAAGACACCTCTGTCAATGTTTACGTCATGCCTTTTCTTTTCCTCCTAAACATTTGTTACGATCTATTCCAACAGTTCAGTTATTACATGTGAGAAGCGTTTGTGAAGTCAATTTAAAATTTGAATCACAACGTGAATATCATAATTGTGATAAAGAACAGGGGCTATTTATAGGCAAAAGGGGCACAGCATAAGTTTATTGGCAGCTAAGGTACATGTTACTTCATAATCAAAAGTTTATTACTAATTACAATACCCATTGGCATAATATGTCTGCCATTTTTTTCAAAATGTTTGCCTATATTACATTCAGACCCAGATTTGAAGACGTGTTTATCATCTAAGTCCATGCTCGATGATAGAAAGAGTAAAACATTAACTGACATTCTTGTACGGAATTATTATGGTACTGATAGTGTCCTCTCTTAGAACAATATAGGTCTATGTGTTCTAGGTATACTTCTGGGGGATTGGCTGTAATCCTTGGTGGGCCCATTTAACATATATAATAGTTAGTATCTATTATTTGGTTGTGTTTATGTTACATTATTTCCTTTTTAAATTTTATTTTTTATTTTATTTTGTTTACTTTTGTTATTTCTCTTCTAATTTTTTTCTTTTTCTTATTTTTCACTTTGCCCTGTACTTGTTTTTATAGGTCTTCAGACATTTTTGAGGGATTAGCTATTATTAATGAATATATTTAAAAAATATTCTTAAGATATTTTTATTGATTTTATAATCATGAACATTTTAATTTACTCACCATTTTACCATTCGTGTGACATCTTTCACATTTGTTTCACTTTTTATTTTAATTTACATGTCTTTCATTTTTTAAAGACACAATGTTTCACAATGTTTCACATTATTCACTTCTTTCACCTTTTCATTTTTTAATTTTTACTCTATTTATTAATCGTATCATTAGTCTAATATTTATAATTGTTTATATTACAAATATTTCTTTTTATATTTTTTGTTATGTTTCAGAACTGTATATTTTGTTCACCCTTTACAATCATTTTTCATTATCACCACAACTCCATGGCACTCATCAAATTCAAATTTATAAATTCACATTATGTTCACATTTAAGTACTTAAGAGACTTTATTTAACATTTTATCGCATACACACATTTTACATTATTGTTTCCATTGTACATAATATTCATCAATGTTGTTTCCCTTATTTAACATGTCTGATTGGTCTGGTTTTGGCATTTGCGCATACCCTAGGTGTATAGCTCCATTTACCTCTAGTTATATGGTGACCGCAGTGTCTCTGAGCATGTGCTATTCCAGACGTTGTTTCCAGTGTCTTTGAAAACAATGCATATGACATGCGTCCTTCGTATCTTCTGGTGTGGAGCATGTTTTCAGGGTCATATGGGCCACATAATGGGCGGCAGCAACTATAATATATTATCAGGTATGCACATATATAGTAATTTAACCAATTATGTCTATTCATTTGATGAGTTTATTTTATTTAATTTCATTTATATGTGTGCCTTTACAGTGTATTAGTCCTTGATCATTGGTTGTCTATTCAATCCACCCTCTTCTATGTCCCAGTTATGTATTATTTATAAAATTAGCTTTGTTCCCAGCAGGCCGCAAAACCAGACAACCCCAACCCCTTCAAATCCAACCACCCAAGGTTTGCGGTCAGGCATTATCCTCCCTAGTAGGAAAGCTCAGAATATAAGTTTTATTTGACAAATCTGTTGTTCACCTACTCGTCTAGTTACCATGTCCATATTCCCACCACTTTTCAAAAGTGGCAAGAGTGGAAAATCACAAAAACTTGCAAATTTGTGTACAAAAATTATGTGCTCAAAAAATTGTTCTTAGGCTTCTCTATAGGAGGAAATGTAAGAAAAAAATGTATGTTTGAATTCTTCCAAGAAAAATAAAAAACTTTAAAAATGCTGCAATAAAATACTAAAAACCACTATTTTTTAACCAGCAAAAAATATACGTGCGGGAAGCCTAGGGAGAAATTAGAGTGTGTACATTTTGATGCATATTTATGTGGAGGAGGCAAAACTGTATGCAAATCTGCAGGTAACACATGAATATATCGGCTGAGAATTTGCTGCAGAGAAATCTGTAGTGTAGAATTAAGGTGAAATAAAAAAAAAAAGTTGGCAGCTGAAAACGACCCAGTATGGTGACGGTGAACCGGGCTGGAGGGTGGTCACAGACTCACACTGCACTTCATCTTGCTACACGAAAACAATTACTTTATGGAACCTTGGGATTAAAAGCACTTGTCGTACTTGAAGATTAGGTACGTAATAAAACATGTGGAAGCTGCATTACTAAAGCTCTCGCAGCATGCCGGTCATTGAGCTTACCATTTACACTACTTACCCTGCCTGCAAACACTTTACACATTAATTTAAATGCCTGTAAACACTGCTAGATAAGTTAAGTGACAGGGGAATGTTACATACTGTGCCGCATACACTACAGCTAAAATGACTCTGAAACTAATGTATGTTCTGCTGTGTGCTATATTCGCTGATAATCTGCAATCATTACACTTCCTAATAGCAATTAATTATAGCTATTCAGCTCAAGAAATGCATGCTGTCTGGTATACAGCAAAGGCAATGCTACACTTGACAATTTATGTAGCAATTTTGGCCACTGAGGTTACACTGTTTGCTTTTATACCAACAATATCCTTGATTTCTTTAAAATCTCTTCTATGGACTAATCTTTATGCAGAGCTGCATTTAGATAGACATACTGTACAATATGATAGGTAAGGAACCAGAAATCCCCTGCAGTGATCACCAGATTATTGTAGAGTTTATATTGGGAACAGTACCATGAATATACCTAATTTCATATTCCCAACAGAAAAGTGGCTGGAGGAGCAGGACATGTGCCCTATTGCTTTGTGTGGTGTATAGATTGTGTCACTGTCACCTGGAGCAAGCATTAAAGTAAATGGATAATGCCAATGCATGTGCAACATAAGGGAAACGCCCCTGCTTCAAATGCCTATTAGGCACAAAAAATACGGATGACGTCTGTGTAACATCCATGTTTTATCCGTTTTTATTGCAGATGAATTTTAACAATGCCTATTCTTTGCTCTATATTTTTTGTGGGGCTTTGGAATGGGCATATGGATGCGGACAGCACGCATTTTTTGCGGAACCATTGAAATGAATGGGTCCTTATTAGAGATGAGCGAATTTTAAAATGCTCGTGTGCTCGGTACTCGGTACGAACTTTTCCAAAAGTTTGTATATTCGTATCGAATAACGAACCCTATTGAAGTCAATGGGAGATACGAGCATTTTTGCAGGGGACCCAAGTTCTTCGCAGACAAGATTGCCTAAAAACCTCTGAAAGTGATGGAAACACCATCCCAATGGATAGGGAACACCAGGGGCAGCATGCATGGAGCAGGCAGAGACAGTGCACGGAGCGACAGGACCTTGTCCGATAAAGAGTACGCTATTTCTACGTATAATTTACACTATACGCTGTTGCGTATGAATTCAAGACAGTGAAACCATTACCACTTGCAAGCTGGATTGTAGTTTTTAAAAAGACTTTTGGGTCACAAATGCAGTTCCCTGCCTAATAGAAACGAATATTCTCCTATTTCGTACGCTTTCGCTATCCCTATCACACACACACTCTTTCCCTCTCCTAAAACCACAAGGTGTGTGATCCGAGCCCCATGTGTACGCATATATATAATAGCACGTCACCTGATGCAGGCAGCCAATCACTCCTAGACACGTAGAAAACGTAGTAGGTCATGGCAGGAGGTCCCCCAGGCATCCCTGCATGTTTATTGGCTAAGAAATAGGCGTTAAACATGCAGGAAGGAGTTAAAAAAAACCACAAATTTCACATGCTACTCGGCCGAGTAAGCAATACTTACGAGTACGCAAATATCCGTGCAGATAACAAATCTTTACGAATATATTTACTCATCTCTAGTCCTTATCTAATTCGCAAAAAAAAAAAAAAAACGGAACGGACTCAGAAACAAAATACATTCATGTGCATGTAGCCTTAGGCTTCATTCACACGACCGTATTTTGTTTCCGTGTCCGTTCCGTTTTTTTTGCGGACCGTATGCGGAACCATTCATTTCAATGGGTCCGCAAAAAAAAACGGAAGGTACTCCGTATGCATTCCGTTTCCGTATGTCCGTATTTCCGTTCCGCAAAAAAGATAGAACATGTCCTATTCTTGTCCGTTTTGCTGACAAGGATAGGCATTGTTACAATGGATCCGCAAAAAGAACGGAAACACGGATGCCATACGGAACGTCATCCGTTTTTTTTGCGGATCCGCAAATTGCGGACCGCAAAACACATACGGTCGTGTGAATGAAGCCTTAGTTAGAGAAAAGCACTGTTAGGCCTCATGCACACGACGTATGTATTTTGCAGTCCGCAAAAAAAGATCTGCAAAAAAATAAAGATGATGTCCTTAATAGAACAGTACTATCCTTGTCTGTAATGAGGACAATAATAGGACATGTTCTATTTTTTTGCGGAACGGAAATACAGACATACGGAAACAGAATGCACATGGAGTAACTTCCGTTTTTTTTGCTGAGCCATTGAAATGAATGGTTCTGCATACAGTACGCAAAACGGTATGGACCTGGAAAGAAAATACATTCGCGTGCATGAGGCCTTATTGGTGGGTATTATGGCATGACTACTGATGTGCTGCTGGCACAGTTGTATGGTTACTACCAGAGCTGATGCTATTTTTGAAGCACTTACATACCATTAGGATGTTGAATTACAGAATTCTTCTTTAGAATATTGATCTAGTCAGACTGCCACTCAAGGTCAGAACAGATGTTTTTCCTTTTTTAAGTCTTTCTCTACAGCATGTATGTGAACCACTGTATGTATGAAATCAAAACTATGGGCACTTCTATGTGATTGGAACTATTATATTGGCACTATTATGTTCCCGATAATTGACCTGAGATGTTCAGTAATAACCCCTTATACAGTAATACACACAATATACTCAACATTTAATTGATATGGAATGGGTTTAAAGGGACAATAAACTCAGGAAAAAAAACAAAAACAAAAAGAAAAAAGAACAACCAGTATAACCTAACATCATCTCCATATCTGTCTTAATTGCAGACAATGAAGAACACAATAGAAAAGCTGTGCATTCTTCTCTCAGGCTGCAGCCATGTCTTCTACCCCCTCCCTGTACCCCTCTGATGCTAGTGCATGTGAGCCTGGGAGTTTATCAGGAGGGGGCAGGGTTTTGTCTGGATAATTTTTGTCAACATAGTGATCATGGCCATTTTGTTGGAAGGAATCTCCTAGTCAGTACAAAATATGTTTGGTAACTACCATAGTGTCAAGAGTACTAGCTCTAGTACCAGTCATAGAGATAAATAGATAATCGGTTACTCAGTGATAATTCCTCTCTTCCTCTCTGGTCAGAGTTGAGAGAAAAGAGTGTCTTCTAGAAAGAGCGTCTTCTTCTCTGAAGGACCTGTCCTGCACTATGAAGACAACTCACTTACTGTATATAAATGGGTGTTTTGTAATGTTTAATTTCCCTAGTGGTGGCGCTGCAGAGAAACTGAACAATTACTGCCAGGTTTCCCCACAGATCTCAACTTATCTCTTGAGGTCCCAGAAGGGTCACTTTGTAAACCATTTATTATCAAAGGACCTTCTTTATTACAAACAAGGCAACCATGGTGTTTTCTAAGCATGTGATGCTTGACTACTTAACTGGAAAGTGGGGCACTTTTAGCACAATATTCATGCAGAGCTGTGAAGAATTCATAAAAACAATACATAAACATGGAATAAGAAAGAAAAAGTCAGGATATGATTATAAATAGATGTTGTATTTTGTATGAAATATTGTATAACAGTTTTTCAACAACCGTATAATGACTTGCCCTGGATTACAGATATGGCCATTAGTCAGTTTTATAAAGCTCTTTTATGGCTTTAATGAGCTTATATCATTTTAATGGGCTTATACTTTTTCAGACTGCTGTATAAGGATCTAAAAACTACTGTATTGCACATTGTCAAATCAAACCATATATTTTCTATTTTTTTTTAAAACAAAATATATTAGTAGGTAACACCTAACTTCTAATCATAATTACTTCTAAATCATTGCTCCATACAATCAGGTGACAAATTTGTCATTCATCACATTTTTTATGCAGGCCTAAAAATCCTCATTTCTCGGCAGCACATCTCCCTATGTAGAGACACAGCATGGTGCTGATAATATGCAAACTGTACTAGCAATCATTCTTTGGCTTCCCTTTTGGCAAGAGGAAAACATTCCCCCGTTTTCTTTTGATATCCAGGGTCTAAAAGTATGGCTATCCAGTAATTATTAGAGATGAGCGAGTAGTGAAATATTCGAAAGTTCGAAATTCGATTCGAATAGACCGCGAAATTCGACTATTCGACCGAATATCGAATCCCATTAAAGTCTATGGGAAAAAAATGCTCGCCACTTGGAAATCTCAATTCGACCACTTGGAGGTCACCAAGTCCACCCTGGAACCTCAGAAAAGGATGCCAACACTGCTGGAATGCAACTGGGACAGCAGGGGAAGCATGTCTGGGTGCATATAACGCGCCCAAGTCGCACTATTACGCCACTATCACAGCCTCTCAACAATACACTCCAAAGACAATCTAATCTCTCTGTAAAGTGAGACCATACAAGGAAACCTTCTTTCCTCTACATTGCCATGGACCCCAAGCCAAACTAGACAAAAAAGAAGAAAATTCTGCAACCCTTAAAATCACGTTGCCTATGACAACCACAGATGGCATAGGCAAGGGGGAAAGCAAATAGACCCCACCCCTAATTGTCATTGTGTGTGTGTGTGAAATGTGGTCAGACATGTCTTCTTTAAAATGTAAAAACAACTCAAACACATGCAGAAGCCTTAAAATGCCCAAATTGTTGGCGCTAGAGATATCAGTGACCCGACCTGGCCCAGTGTCATGTCTAGCAGGTAAAGCAGTGGGGATGTGGAGGGATGCGTAGGACCGCAAAAGGCAGGAAGAGGCCGTGGGCTGGCCAGAGGCTCATGGAAAATTTTGTGGAGGCCCAAGAGGTGAGACCTGTTAAAGATTTTGTGGAGGCCCAAGAGGTGAGACCTCTTAAAGATTTTGTGGAGGCCCAAGAGGTGAGACCTCTTAAAGATTTTGTGGAGGCCCAAGAGGTGAGACCTCTTTAAAATTATGTGGAGGCCCAAGAGGTGAGACCTCAAAGATTTTGTGGAGGCCCAAGAGGTGAGACCTCTTAAAGATTTTGTGGAGGCCCAAGAGGTGAGACCTCTTAAAGATTTTGTGGAGGCCCAAGAGGTGAGACCTCTTTAAAATTATGTGGAGGCCCAAGAAGTGAGACCTAAAAGATTTTTGTGGAGGCCCAAGAGGTGAGACCTCTTAAAGATTTTGTGGAGGCCCAAGAGGTGAGACTCTTAAAGATTTTGTGGAGGCCCAAAGAGGTGAGACCTCTTAAAGATTTTGTGGAGGCCCAAGAGGTGAGACCTCTTTAAAATTATGTGGAGGCCCAAGAAGTGAGACCTAAAACGATTTTGTGGAGGCCCAAGAGGTGAGACCTCTTAAAGATTTTGGGAGGCCCAAGAGGTGAGACCTCTTAAAGATTTTGTGGAGGCCCAAGAGGTGAGGACCTCTTAAAGATTTTGTGGAGGCCCAAGAGGTGAGACCTCTTAAAGATTTTGTGGAGGCCCAAGAGGTGAGACCTCTTTAAAATTATGTGGAGGCCCAAGAGGTGAGACCTCTTAAAGATTTTGTGAGGCCCAAGAGGTGAGACTCTTAAAGATTTTGTGGAGGCCCAAGAGGTGAGACCTCTTAAAGATTTTGTGGAGGCCCAAGAGGTGAGACCTCTTAAAGATTTTGTGGAGGCCCAAGAGGTGAGACCTCTTAAAGATTTTGTGGAGGCCCAAGAGGTGAGACCTCTTAAAGATTTTGTGCAGGCCCAAGAGGTGAGACCTCTTAAAGATTTTGTGGAGGCCCAAGAGGTGAGACCTCTTAAAGATTTTGTGGAGGCCCAAGAGGTGAGACCTCTTAAAGATTTTGTGGAGGCCCAAGAGGTGAGACCTCTTAAAAATTATGTGGAGGCCCAAGAGGTGAGACCTTCTTAAACATTTTGTGCAGGCCCAAGAGGTGAGACCTCTTAAAAATTATGTGGAGGCCCAAGAGGTGAGACCTCTTAAACATTTTGTGCAGGCCCAAGAGGTGAGACCTCTTAAAAATTATGTGGAGGCCCAAGAGGTGAGACCTCTTAAAAATTATGTGGAGGCCCAAGAGGTGAGACCTCTTAAACATTTTGTGGAGGCCCAAGAGGTGAGACCTCTTAAAAATTATGTGGAGGCCCAATAGGTGAGACCTCTTAAAAATTATGTGGAGGCCCAAGAGGTGAGACCTCTTAAAAATTATGTGGAGGCCCAAGAGGTGAGACCTCTTAAACATTTTGTGGAGGCCCAAGAGGTGAGACCTCTTAAAAATTATGTGGAGGCCCAAGAGGTGAGACCTCTTAAAAATTATGTGGAGGCCCAAGAGGTGAGACCTCTTAAACATTTTGTGCAGGCCCAAGAGGTGAGACCTCTTAAAAAATTATGTGGAGGCCCAAGAGGTGAGACCTCTTAAACATTTTGTGCAGGCCCAAGAGGTGAGACCTCTTAAAAATTATGTGGAGGCCCAAGAGGTGAGACCTCTTAAACATTTTGTGCAGGCCCAAGAGGTGAGACCTCTTAAAAATTATGTGGAGGCCCAAGAGGTGAGACCTCTTAAAAATTATGTGGAGGCCCAAGAGGTGAGACCTCTTAAACATTTTGTGGAGGCCCAAGATGTGAGCCATAAACATATACATTTTTCTTATTTACGGAGCAATTCTACGGCGGTTAAGGAGGAGGAGGAGGAGGTGGAGGAGGAAATGGCACTTCATACAGATGGCACTTCACTTTTGGCTGCTTTCCACGGTTGGAGAAGCAAAGTCCGGGTCAATCCACTTGCTGTTCATTTTGATTAGCGTCAGCCTGTCGGCACTGTCGGTTGACAGGCGGCTGCGCTTATCGGTTATAATGCCCCCGGCTGCGCTGAACACCCTTTCTGATAGCACGCTGGCGGCAGGGCAGGCAAGCACCTCCAAGGCGTACAGGGACAGTTCCAGCCACGTGTCCAACTTGGAGACCCAGTAAGTGTAGGACGCCGAGGGATCGGGGAGGACAGGGTTACGGTCTGCCAGGTACTCCCGCAACATCCGCCGATACTTGTCCCTCCTGCTGATAGCGGGCCCCGCAGTGATGGAAGTTGCACGAGGGGGTGCCATGAACGTGTCCCACACCTTGGAGAGTGTTCCCCTGGTGGCTGTGGGCCTGATTGATGTTGTGGGACTCTGGGAGACCCTCTCCTCTCTGCCGCCAGCGATGGTGGGTGGGAAAATCTCCATCATGTTCTGCACGAGTTCCCTCTGGTATTCCAGCAATCGATTCGTCCTCTCCTCTACCGGAATAAAAGAGGAGACGTTATCTTTATACCGGGGGTCCAGGAGTGCGAAGACCCAGTACAGTTTGTTCTCCACTATCCGGACAACACGTGTGTCCCGGGAAAAGCAGCCCAGCATGAAGTCAGCCATGTGTGCCAGACTCTGAATAGGCATGACCTCACTGCCCCCACCAGAAGGATCACTTGCCATTTCCTCCTCTTCCTCTTCCGCCTCCTCTCCGCCCCATCCGCGCTGAACCAATGGGACGCACACAGCCTGACTGCTACCCTCGCCGCCAGCATCCTCCTCCTCTTCCACAGCCACCTCCACGTCGTCCTCCTCCTCATCCTCCTCCTCCTGCAACTGCCACCGTGAAGCAGACAAAAGTGTGGTCTGACTGTGTAGCTCCGTTGCGTCTCCTCCTACCCCCGTCTCCTCTGCGTGCAATGCGTTCTCCCTTATTGCGATGAGCGATTCTTTAAGGACGCCTAGGAGCGGGATGGTTACGCTCACTATAGCGTCCTCGCTGCTGACCTTCTTGGTGGACTCCTCAAAGATACGCAGTACATCGCATATGTCTGCCATCCATGGCCACTCGTGGTTGGCAAACTGAGGGAGCTGAGTTGGAGGCACGCGTGGATTCATTATCTGGTACTCCATCAATGCTCTCTGCTGCTCACACACCCTGGCCAACATGGAATAGGTGGAATTCCAGCGAGTGGGCAGGTCGCACAACAGCCGATGTTCAGGCAAATGGAGGCGTTGCTGGAGTTTTTTTAAGCTAGCAGCAGCTACAGTTGACTTACGAAAGTGAGCGCACAAGCGCCGCACTTTCACCAGTAGCTCTGCCAGGTTGGGGTAAGTCTTCAGAAATTTTTGGACTACCAGATTAAAAACATGGGCCAGGCATGGTACGTGATTGAGTTCGGCAAGCTCCAGAGCCGCCACCAGGTTACGGCCGTTATCGCACACGACCATGCCTGGTCCTAGCTGCAGCGGCGACAGCCACATCTCCGTCTGCTGCAATATGGCGTCCCTCACCTCTGGGGCGCTGTGCTTCCTGTCGCCCAAGCTGATGAGCTTTAGCACCGCCTGCTGACGTCTCCCCGCGCCAGTGCTGCAACGCTTCCAGCTAGCGGCTGAGGGAGATGTTAAGGCACAGGAGGAGGAGGAGGAGGAGGAGGAGGGGGGTTTATCAGAACCCATGCTGGCAATCTTGGGCGGGGGTGGTAGGTAGGCCGTCTCTGTTTGCGACCCCGTCCCCGCTTCCACTACATTCACCCAGTGTGCCGTCAAAGAGATGTAGCGTCCCTGGCCGAAAGCGCTTGTCCACGAGTCGGTGGTCAAGTGGACCTTTGCGCTGACTGCGTACCTCAGGGCCCGCCTGATGTTACGCGACACGTGCTGGTGCAGGGCGGGGACGGCACTCCGGGAAAAGTAGTGGCGGCTAGGGACGGAATAGCGAGGTGCGGCAGCCGCCATCAGGTCGCGGAAGGCCTGCGTCTCCACAAGCCTAAATGGCAACATCTCCAGGGCCAGCAGTTTGGAGATGTGGCAGTTTAAGGCTTGGGCTTGGGGGTGACTCGAGGCGTACTTCCGCCTGCGGTCGAACGCCTGCGAGATGGACAGTTGTTGGGACGAGGAGTGTGAAGGTGCAGGCGAAGAGGCGGGGGAAGGGGAGGCTGAAGGAGAAGGCCCCAAAGTAGCCGAGGCAGAGGCAGATGTGGAGGTGTCCTGGCTGGAGGTCTGGACCGCAGTGGCAGCACACAACAAAGGGGAAGAGGCAGTGGCAGCAGGACCGGGCGCAGGTTGTATTGCGTTTGCTCTCTCCCACTCAGCCCAGTGCTTGACTTCCAAGTGACGCCGCATGCCTGAGGTGGTCAGATTGCTCTTCTCAGAGCCCCTACTCAGTTTTGAGTGGCAGAGTGTGCAAACCGCGCTCAGTTTGTCATCCGCACAAACATTAAAAAATCTCCACACCACAGAAGTACGAGGCCTCGATGGGGGAGCTTCACGCGACTGCCCGCTGCCGGGAACAGCTTCGGCCGTGCTGGCTGTGGCCTCACTACTCTGTCTGGACTGTCCTCTGCCTCTGGACATCCCTCTGCCTGTGGACATCCCTCTGCCTGTGGACATCCCTCTGCCTCTGGACATCCCTCTGCCTCTGGACATCCCTCTGCCTGTGGACATCCCTCTGCCTCTTGCTGCCTTTTTCGGTGCTGCGCAGACCACCACCTCTCCACTGCTTTCCCCGCTGGACATCACCCCTGGCCAAGTGGGGTCGGTCATTTCGTCATCCACCACCTCCTCTTCCTCACTCTGCTCCTCCTCCTGCCCACTGGACATTCCAACAGCCTCCCTTGATGGCAACTGCGTCTCATCATCATCATCGCTCATGATAACAGATGCTGGTTCAGGGTCCACATCAGCAGGAGATGGCGAAAACTCAAGTGTTTGGGCATCACTACAAACAAATTCCTCTGCTAGCTCCTGGGATTCTTCCGGCACATCTGAAAAAGGACCCGAAAAGAGCTCCTGGGAGGGGTCAAGGGTGGGATGACTCTGTTGGCCAGGTGTGGAGGAAGGAGGGTCAGAGTGAGACTGTGTGGATGACTGGCTGGTGGACAACTGTGTGGAAGCGCTATCGGCTATCCATTGCACCACCTGTTCAACCTGCTCAGGCCTCAACAGCGGTGTAACTCGCCCCCTGCTTAACTGTCCCATAAAGCAGGGATTCTGGATGAGTGTGATCCTGGCTGACCCTCACCAGCACGCATTGTATCCCCACTGGCTTCAACAAGGCCACCAACAGCATTTCCGCGCCCCCGTCCTCGTCCACGTCCGATTCCGCTAGCCCCCCTCCGCATTTTATTTATTTTTTGTTGCAAATACAATATTTGGGTATATAATTAGGTATGTGAAATAATTTAGCAAGAGAACGCACAGTACAGTGGCCTATTAAAAGGCCTAGATATTGTATATTTCAAGGTACACAGCCGTGTAGTAACAGAACAGACGGTGGGTATTTACACCAGGTATGTGAGATAATTTAGCAAGAGAACGCACAGTACAGTGGCCTATTAAAATGCCTAGATATTGTATATTTCAAAGTACACAGCCGTGTAGTAACTGAACAGACGGTGGGTATTTACACCAGGTATTTGAGATAATTTAGGCAAGAGAACGCACAGTACAGTGGCCTATTAAAATGCCTAGATATTGTATATTTCAAAGTACACAGCCGTGTAGTAACTGAACAGACGGTGGGTATTTACACCAGGTATGTGAAATAATTTAACAAGAGAACGCACAGTACAGTGGCCTATTAAAATGCCTAGATATTGTATATTTCAAAGTACACAGCTGTGTAGTAACAGAACAGACGGTGGGTATTTACACCAGGTATGTGAGATAATTTAGCAAGAGAACGCACAGTACAGTGGCCTATTAAAATGCCTAGATATTGTATATTTCAAAGTACACAGCCGTGTAGTAACTGAACAGACGGTGGGTATTTACACCAGGTATGTGAAATAATTTAACAAGAGAACGCACAGTACAGTGGCCTATTAAAATGCCTAGATATTGTATATTTCAAAGTACACAGCCGTGTAGTAACAGAACAGACGGTGGGTATTTACACCAGGTATGTGAGATAATTTAGCAAGAGAACGCACAGTACAGTGGCCTATTAAAATGCCTAGATATTGTATATTTCAAAGTACACAGCCGTGTAGTAACAGAACAGACGGTGGGTATTTACACCAGGTATGTGAGATAATTTAGCAAGAGAACGCACAAGTACAGTGGCCTATTAAAATGCCTAGATATTGTATATTTCAAAGTACACAGCCGTGTAGTAACAGAACAGACGGTGGGTATTTACACCAGGTATGTGAGATAATTTAGGCAAGAGAACGCACAGTACAGTGGCCTATTAAAATGCCTAGATATTGTATATTTCAAAGTACACAGCCGTGTAGTAACAGAACAGACGGTGGGTATTTACACCAGGTATGTGAGATAATTTAGCAAGAGAACGCACAGTACAGTGGCCTATTAAAATGCCTAGATATTGTATATTTCAAGTACAGCCGTGTAGTACACAGACGGTACGAACAGACGGTGGTATTTACACCAGGTATGTGAGATAATTTAGCAAGAGAACGCACAGTACAGTGGCCTATTAAAATGCCTAGATATTGTATATTTCAAAGTACACAGCCGTGTAGTAACAGAACAGACGGTGGGTATTTACACCAGGTATGTGAGATAATTTAGCAAGAGAACGCACAGTACAGTGGCCTATTAAAATGCCTAGATATTGTATATTTCAAAGTACACAGCCGTGTAGTAACAGAACAGACGGTGGGTATTTACACCAGGTATGTGAGATAATTTAACAAGAGAACGCACAGTACAGTGGCCTATTAAAATGCCTAGATATTGTATATTTCAAAGTACACAGCCGTGTAGTAACTGAACAGACGGTGGGTATTTACACCAGGTATGTGAGATAATTTAGCAAGAGAACGCACAGTACAGTGGCCTATTAAAATGCCTAGATATTGTATATTTCAAAAGTACACAGCCGTTGTAGTAACAGAACAGACGGTGGGTATTTACACCAGGTAATGTGAGATAATTTAGCAAGAGAACGCACAGTACAGTGGCCTATTAAAATGCCTAGATATTGTATATTTCAAAGTACACAGCCGTGTTAGTAACAGAACAGACGGTGGGTATTTACACCAGGTATGTTGAGATAATTTAGCAAGAGAACGCACAGTACAGTGGCCTATTAAAATGCCTAGATATTGTATATTTCAAAGTACACAGCCGTGTAGTAACAGAACAGACGGTGGGTATTTACACCAGGTATGTGAGATAATTTAGCAAGAGAACGCACAGTACAGTGGCCTTATTAAAATGCCTAGATATTGTATATTTCAAAGTACACAGCCGTGTAGTAACAGAACAGACGGTGGGTATTTACACCAGGTATGTGAGATAATTTAGCAAGAGAACGCACCAGTACAGTGGCCTATTAAAATGCCTAGGATATTGTATATTTCAAAGTACACAGCCGTGTAGTAACAGAACAGACGGTGGGTATTTACACCAGGTATGTGAGATAATTTAGCAAGAAACGCACAGTACACAGCCAAAGTTACGTGTAGTAACAGAACAGACGGTGGGTATTTACACCAGGTATGTGAGATAATTTAAGCAAGAGAACGCACAGTACAGTGGCCTATTAAAATGCCTAGATATTGTATATTTCAAAGTACACAGCCGTGTAGTAACACAACAGACGGTGGGTATTTACACCAGGTATGTGAGATAATTTAACAAGAGAACGCACAGTACAGTGGCCTATTAAAATGCCTAGATATTGTATATTTCAAAGTACACAGCCGTGTAGTAACAGAACAGACGGTGGGTATTTACACCAGGTATGTGAGATAATTTAGCAAGAGAACGCACAGTACAGTGGCCTATTAAAATGCCTAGATATTGTATATTTCAAAGTACACAGCCGTGTAGTAACTGAACAGACGGTGGGTATTTACACCAGGTGTATGTGAATAATTTAATTTAGCAAGAGAACGCACACAGTGGAATGCCTAGATAAAACAGTAAAAAACACAGGTGGCCTATTTACATGGCCTATTAATGCCTAGATATTGTATATTTTCAAAGTACACAGCCGTGTAGTAACTGAACAGACGGTGGGTATTTACACCAGGTATACCAGGGTATGGAGAGCCAAGAACAGAACCACTAGAGTAACAGTACACAGTATTTTATTAAAATGCCTAGATATTGTATATTTCAAAGTACACAGCCGTGTAGTAACAGAACAGACGGTGGGTATTTACACCAGGTATGTGAGATAATTTAGCAAGAGAGAACGCACAGTACAGTGGCCTATTAAATGGCCTAGATATTGTATATTTCAAGGTACACAGCCGTGTACTAAAACAGACGGTGGGTATTTACACCTGGTATACAAAAAGGGTATTGCAGGCACACAGAACCCAGAACACTAGAGCCAAATAAACTGTATTTAAAAAAATAAAATAAAATTCACAGCCGTATACTGCCAGATCAGATGGTGCATATACACACTAGTTATATAACAGGGTTTTTCAGCCAAAAAGAACGCTGAACAGTAGTGCCAAATATAGTTTGGTATGTAGCAGAGCACCTAATACACCACTAATGGCTCTCTCTGTCCCTACTCCAGCAGCTATCCCTGAATACGGCAGCCGTTCTCTGTAAAGTGTATCTTGTAGTAAAGCTATCACTGTAGTGCACTATAGTAGCCCTGATAAGGGCTTTTAATCACGCTCCTGCCTGTCCAACTGCTAAAACCTGTCTGTCCCTTCTCCAGCCTCTGTCCCTGACTAAGTTCACGCAGCATATGCGTACGAGCAGGAAGAGCTGAGTTTTTAATATTCGAGGTCACATGGTTTTTCCAGCCAATCCATGTAGACGCTGTTTTCGCGCTGCCAGCGTGCTCAGCGTGCCTGTCATACCCCCCCTGCATGTTGATTGGTGGAAAAAGAGCGCCAGGGAAGTTGGGAGGGGAAACGAATTCTAAGTGCGCCATCGCCGTTATACTCGATTGAAATCGAGTATGCCGAATAGCGTAGTATTCGATCGAATACCGGCTCGATCGAACACTACTCGCTCATCTCTAGTAATTATCAGTCTGCTTAATGTCAATGATATTCCTGTCATTATGTAAGCAAGCAAGCATACAGCTTACCATTGTAGTCTGTGTTCTTTCCGGCTCCGCCCCCCACTAAGATAATTGTTTATTGTGGCTGTCATCATCATCCTCCTCCTCTTAATCCTCCACCACCAACTCCTCCTCCTCCTCCAGTGGCAGCTCCTCATTCTCTTCTTCCATGGGACTTTTTCCATGTGGGTCCCCAACAGCTACATGGAGGCCAACAAGATGTGGAAGCTGTTCTTCTTTCACCTGCCCTTGTTGCATCAGCGTGAGCATCTAAGATAAATATGAGGGGGATGACATTGTTTATGCTGTAGTTGTCCCTACTGACAAATTCTGTGACCTCTTTGACGGGCTTCAGTACACAACAGGTATCTCTAATGAGCTGCCACTGCCTGACCCCAAAATAACACATGCTTCTTGCTGAGGTGATCTACTGCATGACAAAATCATTCACCACTTTACGCTGCTCGTATAGACGCTCTGGCATACACAAGGTGGAATTCCAGTGCTTTTAAATAAGCGGTTCATCAGCAGATTGTTCTGTCACTGAGGAGGCCACATAAGAATGGCTGAAATGCAAAGTCTCCTGGACATTGCCAGAAGCTTCTGCAAGCCAGTGTGTTTTTTCAAAAAGTGTTGCACATCTCGATTTATGATATGCGCCATATAGGTAGTATGTTTTATTTCTCCCTAATGCAGTGTGGCCACAATGTTCCTATCATTGTTGCTTTCCACCTTCCTCAGTTGAAGTTGGCGAGGAGACATTCAGCGGGATCTTTCCTGCTTGATGTACTTAAACAAGTAATTGGCTGTGTGGCTACTCTCACCCTGACCGATCAGCTCTAACACCAAATGGCAATGCTTTACCTGACACATATGATATGAGGGCGCTGGAGCAATGGTCTACCTTTTTGCTGTTGGGGATGAGAGGATGTCCATGAAGGAGGAACTGGAGGAGGCAAATAAGCACCTGGAGTGGGAACCATAGAAACACATTTGGAGGTGTAAATAGATTTGGCTGTCTTGCTGCGATGATGCCTCACTGCCAGTGGGCCATGAAAGAAGTACTATCCCTGCCCATAACAGCTGCTCTGGGTATCCACTGTGGTGTGCACCATGCTGCACAGTGATAATTGCAAAGAGTGTCCCGCGTTCTCCGTCACATGGGAGTATAAGACCAGGATGGATTTCTGGGAGAAATAATGGTGACTAGGTATTTTCCAGCCAGGTTGAGCGCACACCATCAGTTCCCTAAAGGCTGAAGATTCCATTAAGTGGTGTGGCAGAGACTAGACTGCACCGCCAGCAACTTGGACAGGTGGGAGTAAAGCTTGCACACCAGTGGATTGCTGGGTGTGTAGAGTTGTTTCTTGGCAACACATTCCATTATCAATGGCTGATAACGGAGCGAAGGAGTAGTCTGAGCAGGAGACCTAGTAAGTGATGATGACAATGACAAGGACACTGTACTGCATGTGGATGCGGTCTGGGTCTATTTTTCCACTGGATCAAGTGATGCCGCTGCATGAGCTGAAATAGAGCCTATGTTTAATCCTGCAGATCTTGCATACAACAATGCTTTTGTCTTCTGGCACAGTGGAAAAAATGTCAGACTGGAGCTAATCACACATGCCGGACAGAGCTAGAGACAAACGAGCTTGGCTTACGTCTGGCATATTTTGAGCTTGCAGCCACCGTGTTAATAGCAACACCAGTTCCCAAGCTGACAATAATAGAAGCAGATCTGACCCTGACACATTTTTGGGAAGTTCTGGCCATAAGTTGCAGCTCCTCTTTATTGCTGCCACTGCCACCACTCTCCTCCTCTGATGTTACCTCCTCCTTAGCACCCTGATCCAGCTCCCAGGTCCTGTCCAACACATAGTCATTGTCATACTCTTCATCCTGCCCACCTCTTTTATAAGTCTGTGTTATGTCATTGTGGGCTCCTTGGCCTTCCTCCCAATTCCTTGCTCTGTATTTGCCCAGGTGCCACTGTCACTACCACTGTGACCACCATGCCTACAGTTGCCACTACTACCAACAACAACACAGCTATGCATGGGTTCCCCCACTTCCCCCTGAATCTCCTAGTCATGGCAGTTCAAATGCTGACTGTTCTCTCATAACTCATGAACAGGGAGACCCTCTTGACTGTCTTCCGTAGGATGAGGTGAGATTTTGTTGCCTTTTCGTAGGAGAAATGAAGGCATCCCACTAGGAGGAGGCAGCAAAGACAGAAAGGATGCAATGGAAAGGTTTCTCTGGGGTTGCAAGGAGGAGGAACAGAAGGAATGCTGTGACTTCTGGCTCTAAGGCATGGTGTCAGACTCAGAGGTCCCCTCCACATCATCCTCCTGTGACTGAGAGGAGGAGTGAGCTATCCAATCCACAATCTCTTCCTCTTTATCCAAAGAGAACTGTGACCTGCTTCTACTACTACCAGATGGCTGGGTCTGTTACTGCTACTACTTCACAGTCTGACTCTGGAAGGATTTTATTTCTTGCAGGGGTTGGTTTTGTAATGCAGAACTGCTAGGCTGAATTGCAGCAGCAAATAGTAAGCAGCTTTATGCACGTCGACCAGCCTTATGTGACCATTTCCCTCAAAGCTTTCCCTGATCAAATGCCATAAAATCTACACAATTATATTTGTATTGTTTCCCTATACTTTCCCTATTTTTTCTCTAATCACACTACAATAGTTGCTTGTGACTGTATACTGTGAAATCATTTTTTTTTTGGCACACACTTCAGATACACTCCTTCCTAGTCAGAAGGTGAACACAGTATGGCACGCTCTGTCTACTTCCTCGCTGATCAAGGCAAGCCCTCCCTTTCCACTTCCTCCCAGTGTCATGTGATCCTCCGTTTTCTTCCTCTTTCATGGTTGTTCCTAGCCATCATGCTAACAATCCTAACTGCTCCTGAGCTGCCATGAAACTCCGGACAGGGGCGTGTGCGCATCACAGGCTGACGCAGCTCGGGAGCGCTCACTAAGTGCTCCTGAGCTGCCATCAAAATGTACTGGGGGTGGGCGGGCGGGTGGTGCAGATATGGAAGTGCGCGGGCGGGCAGTCGGCGGGGATGCAGCAGGGGCGTTGCTAGGGTCTCAAAAGATCCGGGGCCCAAGCCCCAATGAATATGGTCCAATTCTCTATGTCGACCCCCGTCCCAACCCTGCTATACAGGAGAACATACCTCACATCCAGGGCCTCCCAGGTGACGTCTCCTCTGATGTAGATCTCTGTCGTCATCTTCTCCATTCGGCCCGGACAACTTCTCTCAGCCGTCTCGTCTCTACAGAGTGTGACACACAGACATCTTAGCTTCATCACATTTCTATCATCATCCCCCAACCTGGAGTCCCCACAGCATTATCCTGCTGCTAGCTGTGCCCCCCAATACCCTAAATACTATCCTGGAGAAATAAGTGCCCCCCATAGTAATAGTCCTACCAGTAGTAATTCCCTCATTAGTAAAACTGCACCCTACAGTGACCCCAGCACTGATAATGCTCCCTAAGATTGTCCCCATTAGTAGAAGAGCCCTCCAGTATTAGTAATACTCACAGAGTAAGGCTCCTTATTGTTTCCCCAGTGGTAATCAAGCTCTATACAGACCCCTCAGTAGTAATAAGGCCCCCTCCATAGTGCTCTTAGTAGAAATAAGGCAGATCTATAAGTCTCTCCTATAAAGCCCCCAGTAATAATAAGAACGCCTAATGTCCGCTGGATTTATAATACCCCTCCAGTGCTCCAGTATTTATATCGCTCCCCCTTCTGTTATAATGCTCGCCCTGAAGTGCCCGCTGTAGTTATATTCCTCCATTTAGTGTCCTCAGAAATTATAATTCCTCAGCCCCTCCACCATACAGTCCCATGTAAATAAAGCAATTTCCCTCCTGTGTAATTCACACCATTTCTCCAGCCCCCTCCAATATACAGTCCCATGTAAATAACATCATTCCCATAGCCGTAATCAACATACAGTCCTATGTAAATATCACTCCCTCCCACAGCCACCTCCAACACCTCCTTCACCCCACAGTCCCATGTAAAAAACAAACCTGCCCTTAGCCACCTCCAACATGCAGTCCCATGTAAATAACATCACTCCACGCTACAGTCCAATGTAAATAAGGCTACTTTCACACCAGCGTTTTTGCTGGATCGATCATGGATCAGCAAAAACGCTTCCGTCATGATATTACAACCGTCTGCATCTGATCTGAATGGATCCGGCTGTATTATCTTTTAAATAGCCAGTTTGGATCAGTTTCTTCATGCGGACACCAAAACGCAGCAAGCAGCGTTTTAGTGTCCGCCTCCAAAACGGAATGGAGACTGAACTGAAGCAAAACTGATGCATTCTGAACGGATCCTTTTCCATTCAGAATGCATTAGGACAAAACTGATCAGTTTTAGACCGTTTATGAGAGCCTATGACGGATCTCACAAACGGATCCTTACAACGCAAGTGTGGAAGTAGCCTAAGGCAGGGGACTCCGCCGGATCTGTGCTGCCGCAGGTGCACGTGTTGGGCCAGAACTACGCTCCGGCCCCATTTACTGTAATGGGGGCGCGTCATGGATCCGGCTGCAGCATGGCAAACGCTGCCGAGAGGCGGCCAGAACAAAAGTACAACGCAGGTGTGAAAGTACCCTAACAGAACCCTGCCCAAGTCACCTCCAACACACAGTCCCATGATAACATCCCTCCCTTCTGCCCTAACATACAGTCCCAGTTAAATAACTATAACTCCCAGCATCCCTCTGCTTCTCCCTTCACTTACCTCTTCTGATGTAGCAGAGCTCACTGCAGCTTCTTCCCCACAATTCTCCTCTTCAGTTTAGAAGACAGGGAAAGGACCTGTGATGATGTCACAGTCATGTGACCAGTGCAGGATTGGACGGCACTGATCACATGACCTGTGATGTCATCACATGTCCTACAAATCTTGCACATGTCCTACAAATCCTGAGGACAGCAATACAATTGTATTTGTCTAACAGGCAGGATATTCGGGGCCTGGGAGAAAACATCAGGGGCCCAGGCCCCGAATGTTTTAGCCTAGCAACGCCCCTGGGATGCAGTGCAGATATATGGTGGCAGTGCGCACTTTCCCCGCAATCATGTTGGGCGGGCTGGCGGCATGTACTGTACTGCCGCCAGCCTGCACGCTCCACTCACCATTACCAGCAGCAGGAGGATTCCCTTCTTCTCTCTGCTGCCTGGCCATCCAGCTGATTGGTGGTGAGCTCGTTCTGCTCCACCCCCACCTCCACCAATCAGCTCCCCAATCAGCTCCCGCCATATGAGCTGTCCATCCTCCTTGGTACTGTAGATTGCTGCCTAAGTCCGTTGGTGAGCACATCTCAGGGGCAATATACAGTACCCTAATGAAAAATGTGTGCCAAATATGACTATAACCCCCCTCATCCATAGGAATCCACCCATGTCCTGCAGTATATGGGTGTATTCCTATGGATGAGGGGGGTAATAGTCATATTTAAAATAAACACTGTTCTCTAACTGGCATGTGTCTATATTAAATATGACTATAACCCCCCTCATCCATAGGAATGCACCATGTACTGCAGTATACGGGTGCATTCCTATGGATGAGGGGGTCATAGTCATACTTAATATAGACATGACAATTACAGAACAGTGCTTACCGTATTTTAAATATGACTATAACCCCCTCATCCATAGGAATCCACCCATATACTGCAGTACATGGGTGCATTCTTATGGATGAAGAGGGTTATAGTCATATTTACAGTAATATAAACACTGTCCTGGTACTGTTCTGTAATTGGCATTTGTCTATATAACCGTAAATATGACTATAACCCCCTCATCCATAGGAATGCACCCATGTAGGATTCCTATGGATGAGGGGGGTTATAGTCATATTTAAAATAAGCACTGTTCTGTAAGTATGACTATAACCTCCCTCATCCATAGGAATGCACTCATGTACTGCAGTATATGAGTGTATTCTTATGGATGAGGGGTGTTATACGGTAGTCATATCAGTTACCGTAAGCCAATATTGGTACAGTCCCTTGACAGTGTTCATATTTAATGTTACTATAACTCCCCTCATCCTTAAGAATACACCAATGTACAGTACTTACAGTACATTAGTGTGTTCATTAGGATGATGGACGTTATAATCACATAACAGTGTCATCCTCATATCCCTCATAACAGTGTCATCCTCATATACCTCATAACAGTGTCATCCACAGATCCCCTATAAAAGTGGATGGAAAACAGGCCGAACTGGATGGACAGATGTCTTTTTTCAGCCTTATAAACTATGTTACTATGTTACTATGTTAAGTGTGTCCTCCATAGATCCCCCATAACAGTGTGTCATCTACAGATCCTCCATATCAGTGTGTCATCCACAGATCCCCCATAATAGTGTCATCTACAGATCCTCCATAACAGTGTCATCCACAGATCCCCCATAACAGTGACATTCACAGATCCTCCATAACAGTGTCATCCACAGATCCCATAACAGTGTCAGCCACAGATCTCCATAACAGTGTCATCCCAGATTCCCCCCTAACAGTGACATTCACAGATCCTCCATAACAGTGTCATCCACAGATCCCCATAACAGTGTCAGCCACAGATCCCCATAACCAGTGTCTCCACAGATCCGCCCATAACAGTGTCATCCACAGATCCCCCATAACAGCGTGTCATCCACAGATCCTCCATAACAGGTCATCCACAGATCCCCATAACAGCGTGTCATCCACAGATCCTCCATAACAGTGTCATCCACAGATCCCCCATAAACAGCGGTGTCATCCACAGATCCCCATAACAGTGTCATCACATATCCTTCCATAACAGTGTCATCCACATAGTCCTCCATAACAATGTCATCCACAGAACCCCATAA